>VDFB02118417.1:0-15527 GCA_007258455.2 Sequoia sempervirens | reverse complement strand
TTTATTTTTGCTTAAGCTTTATTTTATTCTAAAATAGTTGTCTTGTTATTTGTACACAAATTAGAATCTGTCCGTCTTGGGCTTCATAATATTGTTCCTGCAAACTCTGCACATTTTTCTCCTCAGCATCGTTGACATACATACACAATTTGTGTACAATCTTGAGGTAAGTCACTTGCCTTGGTTTCAATGAGCTTTTTAGGAAACCTATACTTCCAAATAATTTTAGCACAAAAATAATTTTAAGTATCACCTTTATGCTTTGATGGTTGTCCATACCCTATTCCAAAAATCCCATTTGTCATAGGCTGGGAAAATGCTAGCAAAGATTGCTGAGTTTGGCTTGACAACTGCCAATTGCATTTGCTTGAAAGTTTCTAAATCCTTTTCAACAAACCCACTTTGTGAATGTCCTGCAGTCAGGACATTCCATGATAACACATTTCTTTGAAGCATTTTGTCAAATAGTTCACATGCCTTCTACCAGAGCTGCCCTTATGGATACCTATACCTTGCTTCAAAGCTCCTATCTTCGCACATGTAATATTATTGGACCCTTTCACTACAAATGTGTCCCATAAATATTTCAACAGCTTTGTAGAAGGATTATTTTCTTCTCCTCATCTTTTGATGGCTCCAAAAAAACCCCTAAATAATCAATTTTATGTGCAAAGATGTCAATGCATTCACCAATTAATTTTTTGGTTGTAGGAAGGAGTTAAAAGAATTAAATTCTAATTTTATATTGCTCATTCGAAATCAAGAAAGTACAAATTACTTTGCTGATTTTAGACCGATCAGTCTATATAACTCCTAATGATTAACCATCTATTTGAGCATGTCCTATGTCAACCCACTAAATTTGTAGTTGTAGTTGAAATATTGGAGAATTTTCTTCTTCCAAGAAGAGGATCTTCTAGATACTATCCTTAGAACAAATGTTTTCCAAAGGTTTTCATAGATGGCCTTCTATATTTCTAAGGAATGTTCTCATATTCAACACTCTCTTCCTCCTACAACTCAAATTTGAGAGGGTCGGTTAGAATGTGACAATTAGTTCACTTGAGTTGTATAGTTTGTAGTGATTTTCAAGTAATCTCTCTAACATGCACTCACTTACCTTCAATGATCTATTTGTATTATACTTTGCACATAAATATTACAAACACATATGAAAAAACATTAAAAGCCAATCAAAGACAACATCATAAGCCTTGGATTGATATTTGTAGCTACAATTGAAAACACTTAGAAGTCTCATAAATTTTTAGAAAAGCATGAGTTGAGAGACTTAAAATGAATTTATTTAGCATGCATGGAAGTAAATGTACCTTAGACCTATCACCTCTATAACTAATCTATAAAATCATCTCGAAGGTTTTGAATTCTAGACTTTTAATTCTTTTGCCAACTATGATCTCATACCCTCAATAGGAACACCTCTTTTCCCCTGCAGACAGATCCTTGATTCTATAATCAATGTGCATGAGAATATCCATTCCCTGGTTGAATCCAAGACTGAAGGCTTCCTATTAAAGCTTGATATCTCAAAAGCCTATGATAGAGTTGACTGGAAATTCTTGTTTAAAATTTTAAAGGCATTTGGGTGCTACAATAGGGTTCTTCAATTGGTGGAACAACTTGTGTCTACTGTTTCTATCTATGTTTTGGTTAATGGCTCTCCCTCGATTTTCTTCCAAATCTATAGAGGTCTAATACAAGGAGATCCTATCTCTCCTATTTTATTCACTATCATCGTTGAAAGTCTTGGAAGAAATTTGAAAAGGTTGATAGATAAAAGATCCCTTATTGGTCTTAAACTGTCCTCTAACAATTTGATCTGTTCTCACCAATAGTTTGTCGATGATACCATGCTCTTAGGAAAATTCCATCAAGTTACTGGAGGGAAAACTTTGAAATCCTCTCATGGATGCTTATGGAAGGGCATCCTGCCAAATTTTGGATTAATAAATATAAAAGCTCTCTCTTCTTCTTTAATACTCCTGAACATAGATAGAATAAAATTGCCAAAATCCTTGGTTGCAGGGTGGAGTCTTTACCTTCCACCTATCTAGGTTTACCTTTAAGCCTTAAACCTTTGGAGTCCTTTTGGATTTCGTTGGTTGAAAGGTTTAGGAAGAAGCTTACTGGATGGAAAGGAGCTTTGCTAAGTCAATCAGGTAAATTACAACTCCTCAAAGCTACTCTTCATAATCTACCGATTTATGCTTTAAGCCTCTTTAAAATACCTGCCAAGTTTACAGATGCCATTGAAAAGATTCAAAAAATATTTCTTTGGTCGGGTGTTGAAGAAAAAAAAAGGTTTCCTTTAATAGGGTGGGATCTGGTGTGTAGACCTAAAAAGGCTGGTGGTTTAGGTCTTAGAAAAATTAGAATGGTTAACAAGATACTTCTAGCTAAACAAATTTGGAGAATATTTTCATCCTCAGGGGAATGGACTGATATCTTGACAAGCAAATATTTGGAGAATAACAGATCTCTTATTATTAAGATGGAATCCCATCTTCTACCCAGAGGCTCAACATGCTAGAATAATTTGATTACTCGAAGAAAATTTGTTGAAACAAGAGTGGGTTGGCAAGTCAGGAGTGGAAACCAAACTAGATTCTGGGAGGATAAATGGTTGTTTAATGAGCCCCTTATTAAAATTAAACCTTTTTGTGGGTGGGTTGAGATTTGTAAAGCTCTATTTAGTTTGTATGTTAAAGATTATTGGTTGAATGGAAAATGGGTGGATCTGAATCTTGTAAGTCAGGCTCTTGCTCTGGTTCATTCATCCTTGTTGGCTGTCAGACTTTGCCATGATCAGTTGGAAGATCGTCTTGTTTGGATCGATGAACCCTCGGGTAATTATTCTATTTCGTCGGCTTTTTCCAGGCTATCTTTTGTCCAGGATCCTCCTCCCTTCTGGTCGAAGGCTTGGTTCAAACACCTGGTCCCTAAAGTCAACATCTTCTTCTGGATTCTTCTTCAAAATAAATTACTCACGGTTGATAACCTACGCAAGCGCGGCTTTCAAATACCCAGTAGATGTTATCTTTGCAAGATGGAAGCTGATTCAGTATGTCACTTGTTTCTTCATTGTCCTTTTGCTGCCTTGATTTGGGAAAAATTCCTCTGTTACTGGCAATTATCTTGGGTTTTCCCCTTGTCAATTGAAGACTTCTTTATACAATGGAAAGCCCCGACACGCAATCCTGCTCTTGGGAAACTGTGGAATTTTTCTTTCCCTCATATTGCCTAGGGTCTATGGAAGGAATGAAATAATAGAATCTACAGAGATAAAGAATCTTTGGTGGCCATTGTGTTTGATTAAATAATCAGATTATTGAAAGAAAATTTCAATACTATCCCCCAGAAGGTTGGAAACATCGAGAAAGTGGCTTGTTCATCCTATGATCTCATGGTAGCCAAGGAATGGAATATTAATCTTGATATTTCATGTGTCCATAAACATGCTAAGAAGGATAGTGAGGGTTTCTGCTGGACTTTTCTGCCTAATGGTTGGATCAAAGACAACTTTGATGGGGCGGCTAAAGGTAATCCTGGGGCGGCAGGATGCGACGGAGTTATAAGGGATTCTTTTGGAAATTTCCTCGGTGTGACTGCCACTCCCCTTAGTTCTCAAACCAATCATCATGCTGAGACTACTGGAGCTTTTCATGTTCTAAATTTGGCCTTACAGGGTATGTGTAGGATCAAGCAGGCTGCAAGTGGCTTATATGATGGGTATTTGTAGGGTATGTGGTTGATGACTTTTTAAACCTCAAAATTAATGAAACAGTTTTAAAGGATATTCTCGAAAGTTCCACCAATATAAATTATGTTTTATTTTGAATTTAATAAATACTATTATTCACTTTATTTCAATTATGACAAAAGTCCTAATTGATAGATCATTGAAAAACATCTATACAATAGTACAAAATAAATAATATATGACTAAATAACCATTAAAAGCGCATATAAATGACCAATTTTGCTTACATGACTATTAGTAGCTTATTGCCACCATTTATAACACACCAAATTTATGACTAAACCATTTTAGTCATTTATCTAGACATTGATTTAGTCATTGATTTGGTCATTGATTTAGTCACTGATTTAATCGCTAATTTAGTCATTGATTTTTGTTAACTAATCATTTATTTAGAATACAATTTAGTCATTAATTTAGTCATTGATTGTTTTAATTGGTCAGCTTATTTAGTCATGGCAAATATTTATTTAGTCATATAGGCATTATTATATTTAGTCATGGTACTCATTTTATTTAGTCATGACAGTCATTTATTTAGTCATTGTAGTCATTTATTTAGTCATGGTAGTCATTTATTTAGTCATTTATGAACTAATACTTTCAGATGTGTATGTAAACTCCTATGTTTGGAGAATGTTGTTACAATAACTAGTCTATGAAATTGCAAACCAAGAGAAAATTATGTTGTCAGATATAAAACTTTAAAGCTCTTATGTTATTAAAACTTCAACAAATTTGGGATTGAAACAATATTGAAAAAAATTCTCTATATATTCAAATTGTATATAAAATATGTTACAAAGAACTCTATATATAGACTTTTGAATATAAAATATTTTGCAGTATGTATACTGCTGATTTATTATACTTTTAAAATTGAAAAAAACTAAAATTAAATGGTGTGAATGCATGTATTCAGTGATGCCACTATTGCACATGAGATGAGCAGTAAATGCATCTAGTAAGGTACTAGTTTTGAATTTTCTCCTTGCTATGTACCTTTCCACAATAAAAAAATAAACATATTACTAGGTAGCATAAATAACGAATATCTTAAAAGCAAATACCCATAAGTATTAGAGTAAGTCTAATAAATAAAAATGCATAGAATTAATGATATTACAAGAAAAATGCATTTGCAAAAGAATTAATATCAAAGTAATATCTTAAATATTGCTAGCTTATCAAAGCAATATCTCCTTGCTCTATACTATCCATAAACATATTACTAAATAGCAATAAACAATGAATATTTTAAATGTAGATACCCATAAGCATTAGAGTAAGTCTAATAAATAAAAATGCATAGAATTAATGATATTGCAAAAGAAATGCATTTGCAAAAGAATAAATATCAAAGTAATATCTTAAATATATTACTAGCTTATTAGAGTAAGTCTAATAAATAAAAAATTCATAGAATTAGTGATATTGCAAAAGAAAAAATCTCTACTTTTTCTATTTTGGATTCAATTATTGTATTATTCTTTAAATCAAATCACCACGATATCTAGAAAACTTAAATTTCATTCTAAAATTAAATTAAATTCTAATTTCTAATTTAGCAATTACTAATTTAGATATAAAAGCAACCTTTCTTTTTTAGTTTTTCTTTTCTAATGAAAAATAAAAACTAAAAAAGAAAGGTTGCTTCAAAAAATTAAGCTAGTAATAAAATTATTTAAGAAAAACTAAAAAAATTATTAGAATGACTCCTAATAACCAGACCTAGAATTTGATGGTCTATTTGACCGTTTTTTCAATTTTAAACCATATATTATAGCTATAAAATTTATTAGACTATATAGTTTGACTTGCTATATTTTTATTAAACCGTAAAAAAATATTATAAGCAAAATATAATATAGTATTTTAATTTATAATATATATCATTTTATAACTTTTATTATAAAAAGATAAATTAGTTTAGAATAGAATATAACCTTTTTTTTTAATACTTTCTAATATGAATTTAGAAACTTTGACATTTTTATAATAGTTACATTTTTTATATTAATATATGTGATTTATAATATTATTATAAAAATATATATTAATTTAGAATCTTTTCAAAATAGAATATAATTATTTTTAACTTTTAGAATATATTTAACAAGATTTGTTTTTAGTATGAACTTAGAAACTTTTGTTAATTGTTAATTATAATAGTAGATTTAAATTATATTTATTACTAATAATTATCATTGTTTTCTGATTTTTCAAGATATTGCATTTATAAAAGATTTTATATAAAAATTCATAAATTAAACAATTTTTTTGATGGGCATTTAAATGACCAAACTGTCATAAAATTTCATATGACAGATAGGGGTGAAAACCTATTGATAACTAAAATTCTATTGTAATAAAATTATTTAAGAAAAACTAGAAACTTCAAAAAAAATTAAATGTATATTACGAAAGTTTCCACATGGAGCCATCATTTGCACAATATTTACAAAGCAAGTCTTTAAGTTTTTTTTCCTTAAAAACACATAAAATGTTCAAAAGAAAAAGAAAGTTAGATTTTCCCCCTAATCTTAAGAGTGATGGGGTTATTACCTCTTTGGCAAAGAAGTTGTCAATATTCAAATCCAACCTGGGATTAAAGCTGGTAGTTTCATTGATCGAAATTGTCATCATGTAATATAAGCCAGAATTAGAAAAATGTTTTACAAAAGATCAAATTCTATGAAAATGCCAAAAGTTGTGATATTAAGTGGAAATAAGCTGAAACAAAACCCTCTATTAAAATCAAGATTTCCAATAAATATAATAATTCTCTCAGTTATGAAGGTGCTCTCTGGGATATTTTTCATAGAGAGGATGTAAAAAAATTAGAGGCTTATTTAAAGAAGCATTCAAAGGAATTCAGACACACTCTGGCTGCTCCTGTCCAATTTCTCATTCATCCCATTCACAATCAGACACTTTACTTGGATGAAGAGCATAAAAGAAAATTAAAGAAATAATTTCAAGGCATGCCATTTATATATGAACAGTATATTTTTGGTTCACAGTGGAGTATTTTCTCTTTATAATATGTAAATTTCTGGAGTTTCCTTTGTGGAAATGTCAAGTATACAAAAGTTTGTTTTATTGAGTATTGTGTCTCTACCACAACCACGAGGAAGAGAAAATAAATAGAAAGAAAAATACCCAGAATGCTATGAAGGCCGCAACCATTAGAACACAAAAAACCCTCAAAATAATGAAAATAGTAAGTTGAGAGTGCAAAGTTTTACATTTTTTGCAGAAAGAAAGTAACCCATCAAGATTTGCACAGGGAGATACAAGGGTTTTTATCATATTGCCTCTCCTGAGCTCGAATTGAACCTATTCTCATAGAAATTTAAGAGATAAGAATAATGAAACTTACACAAGATTGTTGTAAAGGAGACACCCTCCAAAGTCTTTAGAAATGAGCCTCAAAGATACTCTAATGGCAGTCAAACAAAGAGGAGAGATATCAAAAAATGGTAAGCAAAGGAAATACAATAGAAAAATACTCAGCCATGGCCAAGTGATCTCGATAAAATGCTTCAAAATGGAGAATACTTTTCAGTTTCAAAACCAAAGACTTACCTTGTAGGATTTTTTCAAGAAAATCATCAGAAATAGTAGAATGAGTCACCATTGAACTCTCAAACCCTACCGAGGCATGGCGGTGCTCAATTTCTTCTCCAAAAATACAAGTGAAAAAATTGAATGAGATTAGAGCTCAATTTCTTTTTGATTTAGGGTTTTTTCATTACCCTAGGCCAAATGGTTGATTTTTCACATTGTATTAAAGAAAATAGGTACCTTTTATGATTTTTATTAGAAAAATCAAATACCATGGCCCACTTGCCTGTTTCTTTACTTCATTTGATTTTTATTTCAAAATTAAATCTCTCGCTTTTAAATATATTATAATATTATATTTTTATATAATATTATAATGTATTATAATATTATAATGTATTATATTATATATAATATCATATTATATTATAATATATTGTATTAATATAATAATAGTATTATTATATTATAATATTATATATTATATAATAATATAATATTATAATATATTATTGTTATTATATATTATTGTTATTATATTAGCATTTCATCATTGGCCATTATATAATATTAGTATTTAAAATAATAATATGTAATATATATATATATATTATATTATATTATAATAATAATCCACTGTATTCAATTTTTTTACTCAACCACTATACATCATATTGTCTAATTTTTATTTGTAGTGACCAATTATTGAATATTTTATTTGTGTGACTAATTATTTAGTCATCTTTATTTGTGTTTTGAAATGAAAGATAGCCCTCAAAATGCAATTGGATTGTTTCAATCATATTTTATTAGTGAAATTCACCACAATTGCTCTTTGATACATTTGACATGCTAACACAATAGGAAAATCAATTTGGCTTCAAATCATAGTTAAAAACATCAATAATTCATTAACATAATGAGTAATAAAAGTTAAAGAATGTAAATGTTAATTTTTTTTATAAAATATGTGGAGGCCTTAAAACTGCACCGAGAGGCAATGCCTTCCACGCAAATAGATATTTTTGGTGCACCAAGCAACTTAGGCGGCCAAATGGCCCACGTAGGTAGAGGTCCCATGATGGGGGCTTAAGCTCTATGGATTATGATCTATTCTCGGACACTCAACATGGCTGCATGCATTGACAAGTTAGCCACTTGTGTTGGTGTGATTTCAATTGCTCTTCTAACACTCACTTCTCCTGTGATTTCTCCAATGAACTTTGCAACTCTTGGTTTCCCTGTATTTGGTGCCATTGACCAAATTACTAAAGTATGCAAACTTGGGCTGAAACTAGAGCCAAAGACCTTATTGTCAAAGTGCTCCTTAGAAACAAAGGCCTCTATGTCATTTCTCACAGCATCTAAAGCAATCACCAAATTCAAATCCCACCCTGGCAGTATCATGATTCCACTATCTTTTACTAGTCTCCTTGCCTCTACTGGGGTAGTTGTAATTTATTTCATCAATTCTTCTTCTACCTTTTTCTTAACCTCTTCATGCAATGAAGGGTCTACCTCTAATGAATTCCTTTCATGCTTTGACCCTCACATCATCATCCTCATCTTCATTATATTCCCATGTCACAATTCTATCTTCAGGAACAAATGGGTCCATTGCATCACTAACCATAGGGGAAGGAAATCTTTGTTCAACCTCTTGTTCTATAGGAACATAATTAACTGATTGTTCCTCCATCTCATCTTCTCCTCCCTACTCTATCTCAGCATAATCAACTAAAGGATTTTGCACTGGTGCATCTGTTTGATCTAGGAGGATGTGATGCAGGAGCATCTATGGGTGTAAGGTAGCAACTTACATCACCCAAAAAATAGTTAAATTTCAAGTTTCTCGCTTTTAGATGTTTTTACATTTTGGATACCCTTTTCGTCATAATGAAATTCCCAATTTACGGTTTTTATTTTCTATTCCTGGGTTGAAAGATATTGCAGTTTTAGTTTTCCAGATTTGCACCTGAAAATCTTCCTCGAAAGCTAGATTTTGCGCACTTAGATTTCCTAATCGCCCAAAACTTGGCTGCCGGGAAATTGGTGTAGAAAATTTCACGCTTTGCTGACTCTCGCGGACCTTTCCAATGGTTCAAAAATGGTTCGGCTAATCTGGTCCCTGATCAAAAGTTATGGCCTCTGAAGTTGATGACTTCTAGAAGATACAATTGCAAAATGCTCTTGAAATTTGAACTTCATAGTTAAATTTTGGCGCCAAACCACCTAAACTCAAATTTGAATGTTGGTTTTTGGCTCCAAACTAAAGAGGAGCTCTCTATTTATGAGCTGCAGTTTCTAATTTTGGCAACCTTGGGGACGCCTTATACGCGAAAAGGGTGGTTCAAGAGCTTTCTGTAACCTGGTAATGTGTTGCAGAACTTGGGATTTGAGATCCCTCCAGACAAAGAAGCTCCAGCATTTTCTGGAATAATAAAAATTATTCTCTTATTTGTGGTTATTTCTAAGTCTCGTTGTAACTCCTCATTAGGCTGCATCTGTGTTCCATGAGTAGAGGATTGAGTCACTTGGCTCCTTACTTTGGCATCATGCTCATCCTTGGCTCTCCTAGCCTTATCCTCAACCTCTTTGACTTTCTCAAAGAAAGTCCCATCCTTAAATGCAATTATCATCGCCATATCCCTTTTATATAAATCCTTGATTTCAGCATATGGGATGACATAAAAAGGATTCTTCTTCACAATTTTCTCTTCAATTATGCATATTTTCATCCATTCCTTCTTCCTTTCTTCCATAACATTTTCAAAAGGAAGATTTATAATAACATCTTGACTATACATAAATTCATGGTTGAATCTAGACCTCCCAATAGCCTTTCTTTCCCTATCAATGAATCCTTCAGGGTTACAGTTTCTTAACACATCCATTTTCATTTTGTAATTGTTAACCTTGATTCCAAATCTATCATAAACCTCCTTTGAAGTAACAATAAAATAAGAGAAAGAAAATTGTGTGGTAATCAGGGAACCCTTTTTGGCAGTCTTGAAGTGCTCCTTGTCCATGGCATTAAGCTACCACATTATTTCCATAAAGGCTAATCGATCATAAACATATACAGGTAAACAATGGGGGTGCACCTTAGCTCCATAAACTCTAATTAAAGTATAGTGGGGGTAAAAATACCAATCACCCCAATTATGATTATAATTGGTGCCCTCCTTAAATTCCAAGGGTCTTAAAATCTCTTTAATGCTCGTAGAGATTCTATACACAGGCCTCAAACCAAGTTATTCTAAAATAACAAACTTAAAACCATTGCAAAACCTAGTGTAATTGGACTCTGAACAATCCTAATCCCAAATGTGTTTCCACATTTATATAGGAAAGTCATTGTCCTTGTTATCCTTCTCCCTCAGCTTCATGAAGTTTTTGAAAATTTTCCTACCCATCCACAACATCATACGCATCAACCATGAATAATGTATGAAGCCTAGTTGAGGCTTTCCATCCTTGAATCCCAATCATTCTTAATGCATCTCTTTAGCAATGTAGGACGCATAATCAAAACCTCTGTTTTGATATTTGTTTTGGATATCCACTACCATCACCATTAAAGGGACATTCATTTTTACATAAAATCTCCTTCTGAGGATTGACACAAGTTGTAATTTGTATTCTTAAAATAGTCTTCAAATTCATTACAATCAAAGGGTTCAAAATCCTTAGGACCAAACCAAACATCTCTTTTCCCTTGGTCCTTTCTCTTGTGCCTAGGTAGTGCATGTCTCCTATAACCAATCTTATCCTTCTCATACACTTGAAACAAAGTAGCAAAACTGATAGACACAATTGTAGAAGGGTTTAATTTGAAAACCTCTACAATCTTGCTTCTAAAGATTTCCAACATTCATTGACCTTGTGTATTTTTTATTACCCTATCCTATGGGTCATAGAGTTTGGCTATCTCCATGATCAAGTCTTCCTCCACAAATACATTTGGCACCACAAGCTTCCCAACATCACAAGTCCATAGGTGGCATGTAGGATGAGGAGCAAATATCTGGTTGAAGGTGTACAAAAAAAGCTCCCATCCACTTCGTGGTAGAGCAACCTCTCCAATTCCTCATGCTAAATCTTGCATGTGAGGTGAGAACATGCCCTCCACTGTTGGCCTTTTTCCAACTAGTTTCACCTTAGGAAATGACTCTTGGAAATCCCATTCCATGAAGTGAGTGTAGTCTCTCTTGAACCCTTTTCTCTTTTCTGCTATCCCAGAAACCTCTTGCTTACGTTTTGCAACCTTAATCCTTGTTTTCTTTTCTTTACCCTTTTCTTTTGATGGCTCTTTGGCTTCAATCATTTTGAAAGAATCAAGAAAACTAGGGCTTATGATTTAAATTCAACTAGGGCTAAGCTAACTAGTTTGAAGAATTCTTGGACTACAATATGCAATGAAAACCCACTTTGAGTTTGCTAGACCAAAACCAAATCCTACAAATTCTTCCTTTTAGAACAAATAACTCGCAAACCTAGGTTTTAAAAACACTTTTAGTAAAAACTCAATTCCTCTACTAGTTTCCCTTTTTTGCAATTTTGTACAAAGAAATTTTAAGACCACTTACCCGAGAGAAGTCCAACAATCTATTATTCAAAATCCTTCAAACTCTTCAAACTTTGTTCACCTGAAGCTTCTGCTCTCTTCTTCGTTCTCAAATTTTTGCAAAGGTAATGAAAAATTGCATAATTCATCTCTTTTATGGCTTTAAAGTCGACCAGATTCGCCATCAATGGTGAGGGACAACTCACACGAGTGAAGTGAGGTGCTCTGATAGTTAGTCGTTCAATTTTAAATTTCAATCATTGATCAATTTGTTTTGAAACATGATCAATGACTCTCCATGTCTATAATGCATCTCCTTTTGCTTTTTCTATTTTTTCACGAATCAACGATGTGAGTAATTTGAACGATGTCCTGAGGTGCTTCCACATACATGCTTTCAAGTTTTCCACCACCTTATTTTCAAAGCCATCACCCATCCCTGAAATGTTCTTGACTTGGCCAAATGAATCCACGATTTAAAAGATCTTCGCAATAGGAGGAATATTCGAGAGAATATCCTCAAATACCCATCGCTCATCGTTGTTTTTCTTTGGATGCTTGAAAGTGTATCAATGATTTGAAGGGTTGTCGAGGTAGTACACATCACGGAAATGGGAACAACAAACTGAAGAGAAAATGCGACGAGAAATGGAGCGTGCGATGATACACTTAAGTGAAAAAATTTAGCATATGCCAATAAGTTATTCTAAAAAGGGAGCACCTAGGCAATATACAATCAAACTTAGGATAATGGACAAATATTTCAATGTGCCAATCATAGGAAAACTTTAGACCACAGACCAAAAACATATCAATGCAGAAATAGACTAAAAAGGGACTAAGATTTTAAAAGAGAAGTTGATAAACAGTAAACCTCAGACACATAAAACCTTAGCCAGAGGACAAACCATCAAGACCAAGTAATCAACCAAATAAGACTTAGTGGAACACAATTTTTTTTTGAGGGGTTCCACCAAGACCATGTTGGCGTTTCTTTAAATTTGCACATGGATTTCATGTTGTATTTTTTTTTGCAATTCTTTAGTTAATATGTGGATGAGGAGTCTTTTTGTACTCTATCTTAGGCATGTCTTCAACCTATACTTTTTTAAATTGGAAAAGTAAGTTTATATTATATAATTTTTAAGGAAACCCAAAGATCAACTAAACAAAACCACCATGGTACTCAAATTCCCTTTAAAAAAAATCAATTTCAAGACTCTTTAGAAGCCTATTTGTAACCTTTATGTTTATTTAGAAATTTATTCATTCTTTTAGAAAATTGATGTATATTTTTTATATTAAGAGAGAGAATATAACATTTATACACTATTTTTTGATGCATTATGCATCAAAATTAAAATGATCAACCAAGTATTTTTGATTGACAACCTACTGTAACCATTGAACTATAGTCCTTTCCATTGTTGGTTACAAAATTTATGTTAAACAACCTTCAACAAAACATAGACCTGATATTTCAAATTCCTGTGGTATACTAATAGTGGTAAAAATACGATATAAAAAATAAGGCTTGTCATTCATGTATATTTCCCGCTCCGCACATCCGATTGAGGGATCAATGCCTGAGAAGTCTTCTTTAACATGGAACTTTGTGTTGTGTTTTTCTTTCTTTTTTGGTTTTATTTCTCCTTGTTGTAATTCTTAACCAATTCTAGCATTCCTTAAAGAAGGGAATTTTTTTCTCCTTATTGAGATCCCAAGTGTGCCCAAATTTGATTTCCTTGGTGTTTATCCAAATTGTGGCATCCTCTAACAACCTTATGAATTTGTGCTTGGATATCTCCATTGCTAATGTAACCTACACAACAACATTGTGAAAGATGATCTTTTTAATAAAACTCAATAAGTGATCTCTTGACATCCTACAGTTTTTCCTCATTCCTTTTCCTCCAAATTTGCCACAAAATTTTAATTGTAAGTATTAGCCAAAATAATTTGCATTCTTTATCTAGACTCTCTATAATGCTAAGTAAAATTTCAATCCATTTTATATTACCTTTCCAACCTTTGAGATTATAACAAAATAAATTCCAAATCTCTTTTGCATAAATAAATTCAAAGAAAATATGCTTGACAATTTTAGGCTACCAACAAGAGTTGCACAAGTCAATATTAGAATGATTAATCTTATAAGATAATTTTTGAAGAATTAATAACCATTTAAAGAAAGCCTTTTTTGGATCAATGTAATTAGATCATTTTTTTAATAAAAAACATTCTAGCACTTTCTATTAGAGAGAGATTCCATTTCTTGTTGAGATAATCAAACAAATCATTATTGTTTTTGATTAAGTAGGGATTTTGAAAGGGCCTTGATTCATTTTACAACAAGAAAGATTTAACAATAAGTACACCAAGATAAAAATGACCACAAGATGAAACAACAAGAAGTAGCTCTTGTTGCCAACATAACATCAAGGTAGAACATGCAAGAGTGCTAGTAGAATAGGCCAGAAGGTCACTCACAATGCTGCAAAACAACAAACAACTCAAGGATGGAAAAACTAGTTAAACATCGAACCATTACAAGCAAGTATAAATGGGTCCAAAACCCAATCAACTTTCAGAACAGGCCTCATGGCCAACAATACTAGCTTGTAATCCACCCAACAAACCATGAACACAACAACCATTAACATCATCCTCTCCAATGGTGGGAAAAAAAACTGCCAGATTGCAGCAATCCAACTGACCAATGTTAGTAGCACTAAGCAAAAGTTAAATTTCAACAAGCCTCTCCTCCAATAGAATAGGTCAACATGCCATCCATGAAGCTATAAAATAGAATCCTTCCACATTAACCACCCCAAGAGTGGACAAACAATCTAAACATCAGACCAAAACAAGAAAATATTAATGGGGCTTGGAGTCCAAATCCTTAGTATAGGCTTAAAAAATATAAGCCCAACACACTCCTTAAATGATCCAACCATCAACAAATTGTTGTTCAAAAAACCATACTTCCGAGCCAAAACAGTAGTGAAGTTTATGAAGCAAAAGATCCCCAATGTCTGACCTACCACTCCCTCTCTATAGGAGAAGTCACCAAAAGTACCCTGTCCAAAGAAACAAAACCTCACCAATAAACCCAAACTCCACCTCCATAGTAGTGGCCTTTGTCTCAATAGGAGATGCAAGGGAGAAAATTTGTTGAGGAAGCATAAGTAACCCATTGCACTCATAGAACCCGACTCCACCTCAAAAGAAGACACTATCTACGAAGTCAATAAGAAGGAAAATTCTCCAACAAAGAGAGTACACTTAGCAACAATTAGCAGAAGCACTGAGTCCAATTTTAAGAACATAGTAGGTAGGCCAACCAAGGACAACAAGAGTAAAACCTTAGATTTCTTAGCACCCTTGAAAATCATCAGCAAACCATCCAAGACCTCAAACAAATAAGCCCAAAAAACTTTGAGCCCCTTAACTTCTAGGGCCAAAAAATCATAATTGTAGAAATCCATTTTGGTTCCATAGTTCACACCAGAGCAAAGCCCCAACCATTAAACATTCACATGAATCAAACACAAACCACCACATACAAGGAAGCCTCTCTAAGGCATGAAACAAGTCACCACAACCCATTTA
>VDFB02118416.1:0-24898 GCA_007258455.2 Sequoia sempervirens | reverse complement strand
ACAAAGGGGATCCCTTTGCGTAGAAGATACTGGAATGGTTGACACCTATCTGTGAGTTGAGCAATAAACCATCTGATGGATTGAAGTCTACCTTGTAGCATTCTTAGGTCACTGATTCCCTTAGGAGGAGGCATATCCAATATAGCTTTGACTTTAGCGGGATCAACTTCAATTCCTCTACGGGAGACTATGTATCCCAATAACTTGCCTGATGCTACACCAAAAACACACTTTTTTGGGTTTAACCGGACCTTATACTGTTCCAACCTCCTGAAAACTTTGTCCAATACTGAAAGGTGGTCTTTTCTTGTCAATGACTTTGCCAAAAGGTCATCTACATAGTCCTCCATTAATGTGTGTATCATGTCATGGAATATTGTTGTCATTGCCCTTTGATATGTAGCACCTGCATTTTTAAGACCAAATGGCATTACAGTCCAACAGTATGTACCCCAAGGGCATGTGAAAGTCGTTTTGTGTTGATCTTCAGGGGCAATATGAATCTGATTATAACCTGAGAAACCATCCATAAGGGACAACATCTCATATCCAGCTGTAAGGTCCACAATGATGTCAATGTTCGGTAGAGGAAAATCATCTTTAGGACATGCTTTATTGAGGTCTCGGAAGTCTGTGCATACACGAATCTGTCCAGTATACTTAGTGACAGGTACGAGGTTGGATATCCACTCAGCATAGTCAATTGATTTGATAAAACCCACATCCAACAACTTTTTGAGTTCAACTTTAACCAACAATGCCACTTGCGGGTGCATTTTTCTTAGCTTTTGTTTTACTGGCTTGGCATCTGGCAATAATGGCAAGTGATGCAATACTAACTCAGGATCTAATCCTGGCATGTCGGCATAAGACCATGCAAAGTTTACCTTGCGTTCTGAGAAGAACTTTTGAAATACTGGTTGTTCAACCTCTGTCAATGATGCCGCAAAGAGGACCATTTTGGGGTCTTCCACAGTAGCTATATTAACTGGTATGGTGTCTTCTACAAGCATTGCTGATTTTTCTCTGTCCACGGGGAGAAAGTCCAATCCTCCACCCTTAGGTGCCTCAGGGAGGTTTTCACCCTCGGATACGTCCTTTATTTTTACTATTTTGTCGTCAGAAGGTGCCTTTCGGTTTTCACCTAGAGACGTATTATTTTTTACTTTATTTTTCTTTTTAATTTTGCGACTAGAGGATGGCACAGTCTCCCCAAAATAAGCAGCACAATCCAAGTCAATGGAAAATCCAGCTTTGTGATCCCCATTTGGAATGCCCTCACGTAGTCCGAGAAATTCTGCTAAAGCCTCATCATTTTCAAAAGTGTCCATTACTGGTGGGCCTTGTTGGTTCCAGTCAATTAGGTCAGGGTAAACTAAAGATATCCCATCATTAGCATTTGCAAATTGAGGAGATGACAAGGAGAGCATGCAAATGGATGTCGAGACATTAAAAATGAAATTGTCATCATCTGGCTCTATGTCGGATTCTATCCAGTATTCTCCTTCACTTGTTTCATACTCACCAGTGAAATAAGGGACAAAGGGAGTAGCATTAGATTCAAGATCAGTAGTGGCAAGTGACGGTTCAGGTGGTTCTGAATGATTGTCATCAATTTGGAATGACTGGGTTGGTGTGTCAGGACTGGGATGAACGGGAATAGAACATGATCTAGACTTTACATCATTTGATGTTGTATCAATCTTAAACATTTTCCAGAATCGTTCCTCAAATGTAGGCTCGCTAGGTTCAAGGAATAATTCATCAAGGTAGTAGTCACTTAAGAATAGCTGAGAGCCAAATTCCCATTCGTGAGAGTCAGTTTCAAAGGAGGTGTCCTCAGTTGTCTCAACACAGTCTGAAGCATACACTAACTCACATGGAAGCACATTGGTACTCGGATCGCCAGATTCTTGTGGACCTAACCCTAACCCAAGATGTTTTGGTCTTTCTGAAACTAATAGTGGCTCACGCCTTCCATTTTTATCCTTGCCAAGACCACTTTTTCCATCATAACCTTTTGCTTTTATCATGTTGTATCCTTTTCCATATATTGTTACTGGCAAGGGAGTTAAGTCTCGTGGTTCTCTATAAATCCAGGATAGTATATCATCTATGTCCTCTTGACTCATTTCACCCCACTTTATGAAAACTGTATTTGGAGGAACCCTGAAAGTTTCTTTTGCTTGTATTCTAAAACAAGGTTTGCCATAGACTTGGGGAGACTTGGGCATCTTGGTTATGCAATAGGTCGTATTCAGCTTGTACTCTCCACATCCTTGATCCTGAATTTGGAACCTCGGGTCGACACTTGGGGTGATAAATGAAGTGGAAGGTGTTATGGAAGTGGTCATGGTGGTCAAAGAAGTAGGAGTGGAAGCGATGGATGAAGAAGCAGAAGATTTCACGAGTGTTGAGGGATCAATGAATTTAGAAGGAAAAGATGTCAGAGCTTCCCTATTGATAGGGACTTGACGTTCCGAGACACCCCGTAAGTTGGTACAATATTGGAATGGATCAGGGTCTCCGTATATAGTAATCTCAGTTCCTTCAAAAGGAAACTTCAAGCACTGGTGATATGTGGAGGGAATGGCTTTCAAAGCATGGATCCAAGGTCGACCGAGTAAAATGTTGTATGGCAGGTCCAAATCTAGAACTTGACAAGTGGTGTCAACAATGACTGGCCCGATTCGAATTGGGAGTGTAATTACGCCCCGAGAGGAACGTTCTGCATCATCATATGCCTTGATAACAATGTTTCTTGTGGCGTCTACGCAAGCATCAGAAAAGCCTAGTGCCTTGACCAATTTTAAGGAACATATATTCAATCCTGCTCCGCCATCTACTAAGACTCGTCTGACCTTATGTTTATGAACAAAGACTTCGATATGAAGGGCATCATTATGGTTGGATTTGGATGACGAATAGTCTTGGTCAGAAAAGGTGATATGGTGGGGTGTCATGAGATATCCTACCATGGCTTCAAATTGGTTGACATCAATATCTTGGGGAATAGAGGATTCTTGCAGTGTTTTGTCTAGGATGGCCTTATGGGCAGGCGAGATGCGTAACAACTCAAGAATAGAGATTTGTGCGGGTGTTTTTCCAAGCTGGTCAATAAGATTAAAGTTTCCTTTAGGTTGGGATTGCTTGTTTTGTGGATGGGATTGCGACTGTGAAGTGGACGGGCCAGCTATTGTTACCTTTGATTGTCTAGGGGGAGGAGGGCCGGCTATGGTGATCTTTCCACCATGAGTGGTGACATTACATTCAGGGACCTTTCTAATGGTGACCGTGCAGACATGTTCCTCAGTTGTTCTAATGTGATGTATAATAGGTCCCCCGGAATAGTCGTATGCAATACGGGCATGGTTGGCTTGAGTATTGTTATTAAGGTTTGACATAGAAGGGTTTCCTGAACCATGATCCTGCAGTGGGTTCTTGTGTATTGTATGATCCGCATTAGAGGCAAACTGTGGCCTTCCAACTTCAATGATACGTTTTTCAATAAGGTCTTGTACCAGATTTTTCAATTGTTTACAAGAAGATGTTTTGTGTCCTTTTATTTGGTGATAGTCACAAAATGCATTATCATCCCACCAAGATGGTTTAAACTGTCCAGGGTCATATGGTTTGGGGTCCTGAAGTGTGATGACACCATTTTGAACGCATTTCTTGAGTACTTCGTCAATAGGTTCACCCAAAGGGGTATATGTGCGATTTCTAAGGAATTGTCTTGGTTGTCTAGGCTGCCCTTGAATTTGATTGTTTTGATTGCCTTGGTTACTCTGATTTGTCTGGATAGCATTAGCAGCATAGTTTTGTGTCATCATTTGTGCGTTTTGTGGTTGTGTCCCTTTTAGAGTAATCATAGGACCCATAGTGTTGACGGCCTTAGCATCGACTACACCATCATTGGTAACATGTTTGTTCTTAACCCAGAATTTGGTTTTGTCAGCAGAAGGAGGGTTTGCATTTGTGTTTTTAGGACCGTATTTTAGTCTTCCTTCAGCTATGAGGGCTTGTTCAACTTGGACACCTCGTTCAACTAGGTCTGCAAAATTTGTGCAACAATGAACACGCAAGCCATTTTTTAGTGGGCCCATTAACGTTTGTACGAACATGTCAACTTTTTCCTTTTCAGGTATGTCTATATGACAACAACTCGCTAGGCCCCTCCATTTTTGAAAGAATGGTAAAAAGGTTTCACCTGAATCTTCTTGTGTGAGTTGGCATAAGTTGGTAATGGAGGTGTCTGTGTCAATGTTGTATGTGTAATTTTTCACAAATTTTTCAGCAAGTTCTTTCCATGACTATATTCCAGGTTGCAATGTATAGAACCATTCTAGTGCCGGTCCTGCAAGGCTTTTAGGAAATAGTCGCATTAGATATGTGTGTTCATGAGCAATATCCACACAACTTGTTATGAACTCTCTGATGTGGTCAAGTGGATTTGTTTTACCCTTGTATTTGTTGAAGTTTGGAGCCACATAACCATGTGGAAATGGTGGCATGTACAAAGTTGTATCAAAAGGATATGGACATAAGTCGTATGGAATTTGTGTCTTTTTGTCAGAGGTTTTCATATTTTCCATTTGTTTTTGAAGGTCATCCACTTTTGCTAACAAGGTGTGTACGATGGGATCATTGGTTGCCTGAAAGCAAGGTCTGTTTTGTTGATATTGCCAGTTGTGATTGGGGATATGTTGTTGAGTATGAATTTGGGTCGAGTATGTGGGAATATGTAATCCCGCCATGTTTGTCTGTATTTGAGGTCCCTGACTTATTTGATGTCCAAAGGTATGCATTTGTTGTGTCATTTGAGTTCCTTGTCCTTGTTGAAAGAATTGTCTGTGTGGCATGGTAGTGTGTGGTCCTTGAAAGTGTCCATGTGACATATGTGTATTGTGCCCTTGTCCATGTGGGATGTTCATTTGTGATGATGTGTTAATGTTGTGTTGAGGGCCTTGAATGAAAACACGTCGTGAGTTTCGCCCAAAGGGATTAAATGAGGTTCCACCATAAGGATGTGATGAAGATGCCCCCATTGTCATAGATGAAGAGCCGACCATAGGATTTGAAGAAGTGGTGCCTACTGATGTGGATGCAAAGGTGGCTCCTATTGTTTGTGAAGATGATGTGGACATTGTAGGCATGGACTGTGAAAAGGTAGCTCCTAGCATTTGTGTAGATGATGTGGAAATTGTAGGCATGGTCATAGTGGATGTTCCTCCAGTTGCGTTAGTTGAAGAGGAGGTGTTTTGATTTATGGTGCCACTAGATGTCACATTAATGGTGGTAGTAGCAACTTGCGTAGTAACAACAGTGTGATTGGTCGAGGTATTGTTCGTGTCATGTTGGGATGTTGTGTTTTGTGTTGTATGATTAGGAGAGACAGGTCGTATGGTATTAATGTCAAATCCTTTTGGTAATCTTGTGCCTTGGTCTAAGAGCATAGCAAGGTATCGTTCAGGATCATTTAAGACCAATTCTTCTACAAGTGAAGCGAATTCCGGATTTTGGGCTGCTGCCTCTAAGTTTTCAATGTAAACTTGTCCATTTTGGTCTCTTTGTATGAATTGTTCAAAAAGTGGATTTTGAAAAGAATTTGACATGTTCATGGAAGATTGTGCATTCAAATTGCCAAATGGGTCATCAAAGATCCAGTCATTGGGATTGGTGTTGATGTTGGTGTGGTTGTCAAAGTCTTGTCCAAAGTCTTCCATTTGTTTTTTCTTTCATTGAAGTCTTGTCTCCACCATCAAAGGAAATTACTCAAATGAAGATAATAACAATGCAAGTATGACACTAACCTATGTTTTTGTCTTTTGTGATAAGGATAATGATACAAAAGAGATGATATTAATCACAAAATACATGTCCGAAAACCAAAGGTATTCAGGATATTAAATTCTAAAAGATGAGAATCTAGAACAAGCCCTTTTGAGGATTTTTGACAATAAGGGATGCAATATGATAATGTTTTCTAGGGAAAATGACTAATGCCAAAGGACAATGAAGACTAGGATGACAAGTTATGACACTAATTTTTTTATTTTTTTTGTATTTTTGGAGGATGTCAATGCAAGGTGATAATGACGTTTTCCTAAAGAAAATGACCAATGCAAGGTGATAAATTGTTAAGAAAGGATGTCAAATGCCAAGGTGAAAGTGAGGACTAATGTGAAAATATTGGTTAAGGAAATGACCAATGCAAAGTCTAGATGCCAAATGAGGACTATAGTGACAATATTTTGGATTTTAAAGAAGACAAATGATTTGAATGTCTAAGGTATGCAAATGCAAAGGTCTAAAATGATTTGGAAGAAGGTTGCCTAACCACCCTATGCTTGATCTATATCTCAATTTTGGAATATCAATGAACTTGTTTGAAGGACTAAATGACAAGGACAAATGACAAATGAGTCTTCCTAACTAGACTTTTGAGTTGGAAGAATCTCACAAAAAGATAATGACTAAAGGAGATAATGATGTCTAAGTCCAATGATAACCTAATTTCGAAAGTCAAGATTTTGCAAAGTGAGGTAAGGTTGTCCTAATCCAAAATATGCAAAATGAGATGAGGACCTAAGTTTTTGGTTTATGACTGAAAATGCAAATGGTGAAACCTAAGGATGAAGGTAAATATTTACAAAGATGACCCTATGGTAAGATGCAAGCTAAAGTGTACAAGGAATGAGAGATTTGAGCAATTTCATGATTTGGTTTTGACATAAGACTTCTAGGTTAAAACTGTTGTTTTGATATTTTATTGAAAAGTTTGAGTTGTTTGAGGCTTTGTGTCTAGATTTGTGAATGTTGTGCGTTTGAAAACGACGATGGAAAGCTGGTTATACTTGACGAAGCACGCTGTCTGGCGCAGGGCGGACGAGCCGAAGTGCCAGCCACCCGATATACCGGATTGAGGTGGCGAACACCTCTCCTTCGAAGCGGATAAGCAGAAGTTTGGTGGCAGCTCCCACGACTCGGTAAGCGTCATTCGGGCACCTGGCGGATTCTTGGTGAAATACTTCCCAAGAAGCTGCTATCTCTACTTCGAGAAATTGATGGTAGTATCTTGGACATGATCGCATACCGCACTATACCAAGCAACGGCTGAAAATGGTTGGCCTCTAAAACAAAAAGGTGTCTAGTTAGGGCATCCGTTCGAGTGGCCACACATGGGGCGAGAGATTAATCACCAATTAGGTGGCACTCCAGCCTGAAGAGGTTACACTCAACAGGGTTTATGGGAGTACTACTCCGTCCGTGTGACACATCCGCACTCGTGGTACTTGAACTTTCCTCAAGCACCCATTTTATATCCCGGCTGGAAGTGGCTTGGCTTTAACCTGTTACCGGTCGAGTCGTCCCTTAAGGTGAGTACTTTTTTCCCTTAAGACAGGCTCATTTCTAGAAATAATAACCGTTTCTCTTACACCCAGGATCACTCGAAAGTGCAAGGGGAGAGGATACTTCGATTATTAAGTCGTGAGGGTGACAAAAAATAAGGTGGGTCTGGTTTTTTGATCACCTAGTTTTCACAAGGTGAGAGCATAATCACCTACCACCTTCAAGCACAGTCAGACAAAATCAAGCACATGTTCATTTTAATGCACCAATGGAAGTGTTCCTAAACTAGAAATCACAAACACCTTGTTTGAGAAATGAGTCTTCGACTAACGGAGCTGCAAAACCATAAATTAGTAGTTTCAATATATGCCTTGGACCAACGAGAAAGCTGCAAAAAAAACTAAGTCAGAACAAAAGATTAAAAACCAAACTAAAAGTTAGTAAATGACTAAACTAGAAAATGAAAAGACTAAACTAAACTAAGAAAAGCACATCAAAGCAAACTAAAAAATAAAAATAAAAGCTCAATTTTTTTTTTGTTGCTCCAAAAGAAGCAATTTTTGGGAGCCCCATTCCAAAGCCACACGCTACAAACAAAAGATTAGTAAACCAAAAAAAAAAACTTGAATGAAAATAGAAAACTAAAAACAGTGACAACTTTCTCACAACTAAACAAAACTTTAAATTGTAAATATCTATGAAAAGCTAAGACATAGAGTTTGAAAACCCAAAAAAATATTTTGCAAAATTCTACAAAACAAAAATATTATAAACAAAAGAAAAATCGGATTTGAAAAACTAAATCTTAAAAAACTGCAATCAGTAAAATTGCCATAACTTTCTCAAATCTTAACAAAATTTCAAACCGTTTAATGTTTCGGAAAGCAGAAAACGAGGTCTACAAAACCCAGAAAATGTTTTAAAATATTCGATGGTTCCATTTTTTTGTGCTCAAATGAAGATGACGGGATTTTGCATGCATTCTTGGCTGTAATCTGCAAAACAACCAAAACAAACAAACCAATTTCTCTGCAAGAAAGCAAGTGTCGGGTTAACCAAATGTAAGATGGGGTTAGAAATCAAATAGGATAGATAAAGTGACAGCTAACACCTCTAAACTATTAACCTCATCCAAACAAGAGAATACAAACAAATGGAGATTTCAAAATGAAAGCAAATAAAATAAAGTACTCCCCATATTGTAGTTGATTCCTTCTCTTGCTCTCTTATTTCTCCCTTTGCAAATATGCCCTCAGATTTGTAATGTGACTTGTGCAAATACCTACAAATGATAAGTAGAAAATTGGAGAAGAATAGCTGTTAGCCTGAAAATGGAGAAGGAAGGTTGCTTTTATAGACAACCATTCGAATGGATGGTTGAGATTAATCTTCTAGAAAGATTCCAAGATCAATGGATGGGAATGCATGAGAGGGATGTTATGAAATGGATGGTTGAGATTAAACCTCAGAAAAGATGCCAAGATCAATGGTCCATAATTGATACACCAAGAATATACTATTCTTGGAGGAATCATGACAGGAAGACATGCAAAGACATGTAGGCCATGACAGACATGCAGGCTAGGATAGGCATGCAAGGACATGCAGGGACATGCAAGCTATGATAGGAAATGAATGTTATGACAGGGGATTATGATAGGGTATCTTTGACCAAGTGGTACATAAATAATTTATTTTAAATTATTTATTCAAAATGGAGGGAAATGAGACAAGTGGAAAATAAATAATTTATTCAAATTATTTATTTGAAAATGAAAGGAAATGGACAGAAGTGGAAATAAATAATTTGTTCAAAATTATTTATTTGAAAAAATGAAAAAAGAGGGAGGCATTTAATTAAATTTTTAATTTAATTAAATGGAGATATAAATTAGACAACAAATAATTAGAGTTTGGGTAAATTATTTAATAGGAAAATGGCATGGGATAGTTAAATCATTTTAATAATTATTTAACTATGGAAAAGAGACCATGAATGAATAAATAATTAATGGTAATTATTTAACTATAGATGAAAGATGACAAAATAATTAAATAAATAATAATAATTTATTTAACTGTGAAGAAGGGAAGAAATTAGTGGCTATGGTGGTTTATTTGTCGGTCGGGGATAGAATAGAAATAGTAGAAAGTGAATTAAGATTAAGCCATTATTAAAAGTGTTTAGTGTAGAAGAGAATATAATCAAACATAATTGAATAACTAAAATTATTCTAAGTGCTCAGAAGAGACGGAGATGAAGAAAAATAGCCTTTCGAAGGCTTAGGACATTTTATGTGTCTCTGAAAAGATCTCTATGAGCTCTAATTTTATTCCCTTAAATCCAAGCCTATGGATATTCAATAAAAGGGACTGATGACAGTTTTGAGGCCAATTCCATGGCTCCAAAATGTGACTTAGTAAAACATAAAAAATACTAAAAATTTAAACCTTTGGTATTTTCCATTTTTGCTTGTGCCAAAACCTCCATAGTGCTTTGGATTAGCTCTTCACTCTTGGTTTATGTGTCATTTTTGTACAAATAGTGTTGGTATCTAGTAAAACATTTATATGTAGAGTCTTGTGTCATACTCATTACTACCCTTCTATAACATTATACATGGTCCTTGAAGTGTGTTTGCAATGGAATTTCATCATTATATTTGGCAATTATTGTATATTCTCCTTTTGGTAAATATCTTGTTCTTATCAAGATTTTTAATATTGGCCATCACAAAATGGTGTCCTTATGTGTGCACCACCAACTCATGGCATTATATGTTGAAGTATGTTTTAAGGCTTCTATCATTAGGTCTTCTCTTTCAAACTTTCTTTGTATTTCTATTAATTAGGTGTTTAGGTCACCTACCATTGAAGATTGAGGGAGTTTTATATGTGATATACCACATGATATGTGGTTAACTTTATATGATTTCTTGGATTTATTCTCTTGGTGATCATCTAATATAATGCATCTATTTTGTGGTGTGTTTCCATCTAATATAGTGGGATATGGTAAGCTTTCCTCTATTATCTTCATCATAAATATTTTCCTAAATCTTATAACTTTTTGTTATTCCTACAACCATGAGTTAAGTACCTCATTACTATCTATACAATAATTCTCACTCTCAATTTCTATTTCCCCTTTCAATTTAGGTTCCTCTAGGGTTTTTGTTTTATTTAGTTTAGAAATGGAATAGAGGATTTTGTAGTTCTCATCACTTTATTCGGGGATTAATTTCTTAGGTATAAGCTTCATTAGTATTTCTACCTAATGGAATGTGTACTCTTCTAGTGTCATCTACCAATGATATTTCTTCCCTCTTAGAGTCTACTATCTGATTAACATTGATAAACTATCAATGATTTAATATTGTATTAAATACATTAAAATTTTCCTTCATTGCTACCACTACAAAGTCTAGTATTTTTTAACTCCCACTATGTCAACTTCAACTCTCTTCCATGTTCCTATTATTTCTATAGTTCTATCAGCTAAGCTAGCTAAGCTTATATAATAAGGGGTTTCTTCCAATTTAGGTGTGACCAATTATTCCCAAAACCCTTTTCAGAATCATATTAACATCCACTCCTAGGTCCACCATTACTTGTTTAAGACTTTTGTGATTGATGTGAGTTGTAATTATTAGTGGTCTAGTTTTGTAGGTTCCATCTATTTTTATCATCTTCCTTATGTGTGGTTTCTAGTTGTCACTTTTGTTCTAATATTTATAATTTTTTTAAAGTTTTTCTAGTAGATTATTTTATTGTGTGAGTTGGGTAAGTTATTTTAGTGCTACCACTTCTTTAATATTAAGTTTTTTTATTGTTTTTCCTTTTGTTGTTCGTTCTTAATTATTTGTTTTGTCTTTCCAACTATTTTATCATGTTGGTATTTGTTTGGAAAGAAGTCATCTTCTTCTTCCTCCTCCTCATTCTCTTCATCATTCTCATTATTATATCTTTTTACAATGTTAGATCCTTGCCTAGTTACCATCACAACTTTAATTTTGTTTTTGTTTTTTAGTATATTCTTCTTTTTGATACCTTCTAGTAGCTTGTAGTATCTCTATGAGTATTCCTCTCATTAATCTTATTATTTTTTATGCATTAAACACTTGCAATTCATTGCTTTTAGTTTGTGATGACGTGTTTATAAAATATTGTTGTACCCTATCACAATTAAATATATCATGTTTTGTGTTACAATGAAATACACTTTTCTTTTTTTGATCATATCAATACTCATTAGAGAATTTACCTTGCATACTACATTTATAAAAATGGGTATCATTTCTCCTTCTCCTTCCTCTATTGTGGCCTCTTTCATCATTATTGTAATTGTTATCATAAGGTCATGATTAGGTGGAAAATAGGGTTTACCAAGATCAAGATAAACCACTAGAATTTTTCCACACAAAATCATTTTGATTTGATGTAATTATGAGAGGAAAAAGATGCAAATAACAATAAAAAATGATACCTAACTGTTATAAAAACTATGAGGGAAGTTTTTAGAGCTCAAAGAGGTGTGTACCTTGCTGCAAGAAGCCTATTTTTAGGGTACAAAGGACTCATTCTCCTTTAGTGGCAAATGGGTCCCTATTAGGATTTTTGAAACTAAGATCTAGGTTATTTTCCTTGATGTCTACACTCTCAGATTCTTGGTTGTTAGCTCCGGAAAACATGTACTTAATTATATAGCTTCAATTATTCATTCTTGCACTTTAAAGGTCAACTTTGGAACTTGACAACTTTGACAATTTTGCTCTAAACTTGTTTTCACCTTGATCTTCAACCTATAAATTTGCAAACAAACATTCAAGGGAAGAAAAACTTGTTAATTGTTAGTGAATAGGGGTTTGCCTAAGTCAAACCCCTTGTAGGTAATTAAACTGAATGATGAGACAATGAAATTAAAGCATAAAACATGAAATGATGCAATGTTGATACCTTGGATATTGTCTTGTAATTCAAATTTGCAATCTAACATGTAGTGGCCATGAAGAATTTAGATCTTGATTCTTGAATATGATGTGAACAATGCTTGCAAGTAGATCTTCAATGCTACACTCACTTTCCTAGCTCAACAACATGTATGAATGCATCAAACCTTTGACATGATGATATGATCTTGAATTGCTGCAATAAACCTTGAAAATATTCCTTGAAATACCTTTGAAAATGCTCTTGTAATGCTCTAATGCTTGTAAAATTGAATGATTGGAGACTTAGAATAAATTGCTAGGAGAAATAATGTGAATTAACCCTTTATTTATACTAAATTAGGAGATTAACCCTGAAATTCAAACAATTCAAGCTGACACTGGATTTGGAGATAAAAATTATTAAATTCCTACTACAATGAAATTCAAAAAGGGGTTCCTCATTAAGGAAGGACCCATTTGCCACCTAGGGTGAATGGGTCCTAGCTCAGTTTTCTAGGACCTAACCTTGGGGGATGGAAAGATCACTAAAAACCCATTTAGAATCAACTGATAAAGGGAGGTCCTATAGAGGGAGGACCCATTCACCACCTAGGGTGAATGGTTCCTAGCACCAATTTCTAACACCCTAATTTTTCCCAATTAATTGTCATGAAATTTGAATTGTAGGTGTTGGGATAGATCTTGGGGGGGTGTCATAAATAAGGTTTAAATTTGAATCAAAGGGGTTAATTAACTCCAATTAACCATAATTAATTAAAAGGACCCTAGATAAGTGTGAAAGTGTGTTACAACACTTTACAACACCATTTAAATAGGGTACACATTAGGTACATTTTATTTAAAGGGGCCCATTAGGCTTAATTCATTAATTAAACCCTAGAAAAGTGTGAAAGTGTGTTACAACGCTTTTGCAAAGGACAATTTAAGGTAAATTTTAATTAAATAAGGACCCTAGAATGATGTGAATGTAGACACCACATTACAACACTATTCCAAGATACAATTAATTCAAATTTATGTCAATTATCCAAATTAAGTGTGAAAAAGGATTTAATTTTTTCAACACTACATTTTTCCCCCACTTTAGCGAGAGTAGACCACGTCGTTTTAAAACTAAAGTGATATCCCACAAGCGAAACCAGCAAGGCGAACGCAGCAACTCTGCTGAAAGCGCCACAGCAAAAAGGATCAAAACACAACCACCCTAACGCGAATGTCGAATAACGCCATTGTTCCAGCACTGCTTCACTCGGCCGTCATATGGAACATATCTAGGCTTGTTTGTCCATAACATATGCTTCACTGGGTAGTGGAACTCTTAGTCCGTCCAATTAGGTGAGTTATCCCAACAAAGTGGCAAATGAGAGCAGAATCATATTAGGTTTTCGAGCATCAAGCGTCTCATGTTCCCGATGAAGGCACCACATAATGTAATGCTGCAAAATTTAATGCTACATAATTTTTGTTAAAGAGGACTTTTCTTTGTCTGGCGTGAAGGTCTTCTTCTTTGGCCCGCCATTATATCTTAATGTCTCCAAGAGAGCATGTCGGCGTGTCGCATCGTCACTTGTGGGGATGCCTCATTTGCATCATGTCGGCGATTGTGCCACTTTTGGACATACCAAACCAAACATTGCATTCAACATCAAGAAGAGGACACATCACAAGAAAAATAAAGAAAATCATGCCATGAATTAAAGGTGTTATTGATAAAAAGCCCCGTACTAGCGTGGTTGCTACACCATCACCGCGGAGAAATCTCTTTGAAGCAGCCAACGTTTTTACATTAACATTACGAGATTTCCTGAAACCGTATGCCAAAATTCAGGCGGCTGGTTATGCTGCCGATATAGAAAGATATTGTCCTGGCCAAATACATATAAGGGATCTATGGATTTGGGGTAAGTATGCTTTTGCTATAATGTTGTCATAGAGCATGGAACTATCATCATTCCCCAAATACTCATAGAACTGAAAGAATGACACAAAGAGAGCAAAAAAGAAAAAAAAAAGCCTTTCTAGTCAACATGGAAGAAACCTAAATGTCTCAATGTCTTGCATCATCCACAAAAGGAAAACACAATCTCAAATGAAAAAGATAAAAGAAAATATTTCGGGTCAACATGGAAGAGACCTAAATGTCTCGATGCCCTACGTTATCCCCAAAAGAAAACAAAGACAAATGAAATGACTGTGACATATAGAAGAACAAAATATACATATAGAGGAATGCACAAAAAGAGAGAGGTACATCAAATGAAACAACATAGGGGTCACATTATGCACATGCAAAAAGAAAACATGAAAAGGAAAAAAGACTATTAAGGCACATGTGAGTCAACCTAAAGAAGGTTGTCTGCATCCCAAATTTGGTTGGTATAAATGAAAGATAGAAAACTAGCCAAAGCAACAAGAGCAAGTGTTGAACTAGGGGAAGCACCGAGTTCAACACTCTTTTTAGGAGATGTGTCATTTAAATTCATAGAAGAAGAGAACAATATATTCAACTCATCATGCACTTGTTCATTAATTTTTGCTATGTCAATGTCATCATCTAGTTTTATCACAACAGGAGGTTGAATAACAGTGTCTATGCAATGTTCTTGTTTATGTTCTGGTGAAGGTATAGGATCATCATGATTTGCTTTAGGTAAGTTTGGATTCTAATTTTCTATGTTTTTCTTGTCTTCTTGAGTTTTTTTATTTACGAGCAATATCATGTCACCTATGCCTATTCTCTCTAGCACTTCAATTCCTTTTCAATCTATTATCAATTTGTGTTTGTGTAAGAGAGGGTTTTTCAATCATAGGTTCCTTCTCTTCCTCGAGAGGAATAGAAGAAACAATAGTAGGTTGTTCAACAACTTTCTCTTTATCTTTATAAACTTGTTTGACTCTAGAAGAGACAATGGGATTTTTTGCGTTATCTCGTGGTCTCTTGTAGGAGATTGTAGGAGGTTTTTCTATAGGTTGTTCTTGTATGTTTGAAAGTGCTTTTGGTTCGATCATTGCTTCATCAAGGATAGGTGTTTCATTTATAGGTTGAGTCATGTTTCGAAGGGATAATTCTGCTATTTTATTTTCCTTGAACTTTAGATATGATTTGAAAAAGAAATCCTCATGAGGTTTGATAGGTTCCATAGGTTCGGACCAAAAGAAATCTACTAAAAAATTCCCTCGAGTCAATGTAGGATTAAATCCATTATGATGCACGATAAATATATCATTTCCAAATGGAAATTTTGGACACTTATGCATAATCGAAGGGTTGAAATTCATAGAGAAAAGCCATGGATAACCTACCTTCACACGAAATTGGTCTAATTTCATAATAATGGAGAATGATGCATTTAATGTTTTTGGTCACACTTCTAAAGGGAGATCTATCGAGCATATTGTAGGGCAAGAAAATCCATTATGCGTCTTTATCCATGCTTTCAGTTTTTCATATGTATCTTGATATAGTTCATGCACATATAAGAATTATTTTGTGATCACATTCTCTCCACATATTGGATCAATCAATATCCCATTAGTGGGATTATCATTGATTCGGCTAGCTTTGTAAAGAGGACCATCAAGTGCATGTTTAAGTATGTCGTTTGTGAGAAAGCAATGTCAAGAGGCTTTTTAGTTGATCCCTTATGAGGCCTAGCTTCGATAAATGCTACCACTTTCTCTACAGGATGTGGTTGCATATGATTATTATCCATGTTAACATTGTTCTTAGTTTCAGTACGAGGATTGACTGTGGCATGCATGTTGTTATTATCTTTTTTGTTAAAGTACTCATGAAAGAAGAAAGAAAGGCTATAGATGATTTGTGTTTCATTCTGAGTTTTAAGAACTTTTCTTGGATTTTTTATGATGGGAACCATGCTAAGGTCTATGCATTCACTAAGGATATGGGCTTGTAAGTTTTATAGTTGTTCATCTATCTTGTCAATAACATCATGCACATTGGTTGTAGGAAGTGAAGTCATTGGAAATGAGGTAGGAAAACTATGAGCCATGGAGGTTTGATTCTCAACGCTATTAGATTTAGAGAGTCAGAAAAACCAAGATCCATGATGAGTGAGCTATTGCGGGATGACATGAGCCTCAAATTGTGTCTTATAATAGTTGTGAATAGGACAACAAGTTGTAAAGCTCATGCAAGTTTTACAAACTTAGTGTGCAAACCCTAAAATGGAAAAGAGGCAATGCAACAACCTAGAATGAAATGCAATTTTTAGATTCTAAGGAATACAATTGACTGATTATGAAATACAATAGGCTGGAAATGAAATGTTGTAGATGCAATTTTTAATTTTAACATGCCACTTAAATTAAGAAATTTAAGCTAAATGTAATGAATTTGATGAAACAACAAATTAGGGAACTGAAACAGGAAAGTAATAGCACCAAACAGAAGCTAAAAACTGAGATTTTAATTTCTATAAAAAATAGATCAGTAGCTAATAGGGACTTATTCTCTAGTAAGGGAAAATGGGTCCTAGTTAAGTTTTTCTTAGATGTTTCAGTGGGTTTCAGAGTGATTTTTAATGCTTTTTCAAATGCCAAAAGATTCAATTTTGACCTAATTAGGGACTCATTCGCAAGTAATGGAAAATGGGTCATGGTTAGGTATTTTAAAACTATTTTTTAATGATTTACAAGCTTTCAGTAATATATTTCAATTCCTAATCTAAGGCAGCGAGTTTCAGTTTCAATTTTTTTAGAAATGTAATGTGAAAATGCAATGAAAAGATGAATGCAAGGACCTATGTTGAAATGAAATTTTGTTTTGATTTTCAAATGCAAATAAATGAGGTCTAAATGAGATGCACAGTGACTGATTTGTTTTTGTATTTTTCATATTTAGAAATATGCAAAACAATGCAAATCTAAACCCTAAATGAGATGCAATTATAAATGCAAATAAGATGCAAAATAATGCAAGATCTAACCCTAGGATGTAATGAAAGACTTCAAAATCATAAAATTGCAATGCTCAATATGTCGAGTTCACCATTAATGGTTAGGTGGAAAATAGGGTTTACCAAGATCAAGATAAACCACTAGAATTTTTCCACACAAAATCACTATGATTTGATGTAATTATGAGATTCAAAAGATGCAAATAACAATAAAAAATGATACCTATTTGTTATAGCAACTATGAGGGAAGTTTTTAGGGCTCAAAGAGGTGTGTACCTTGCTACAAGAAGCTTGTTTTTAGGGCACAAAGAACTCATTCGCCTTTATTGTTCAATGGGTCCCTGTTAGGGTTTTTGATACTAAGATCTAGGTTATTTTTCTTCATGTCTGCACTCTTATTTTCCTAGTTTTCAGCTCCCAAAAACATGTACTTAATTTTGTATCTTCAATTCTTTGTTCTTGCACTTTAAAGGTCAACTTTGCAACTTAACAACTTTTGACAATTCTTCTCTAAACTTGCTTTCCACTTGATCTTCAACCTGTAAATCTACAAACACCCATTCAAGGGAATGAAAACTTGTTAATTGTTAGTGAATAGGGTTTTTCCTTATTCAAACTCATTGCAGGTAATTAAATAAAATGATGAGACAATGAAATTGAAGCATGAAACATGAAATGATGCAATGTTGATACCTTGGATATTGTCTTGTAATACAAATCTGCAATCTAACATGTAGTGGCCATGAAGACTGTAGATCTTCATCCTTGAATATGATGTGAAAAATTCTTGCAAGTAGATCTTCAATGCTACACTCAATTTCTTAGCTCAACAACATGTATGAATGCATCAAACCCTTGACATGATGATATGATATTGAATTTCTACAATAAACCTTGAAAATATTCCTTGAAATGCCTTTGAAAATGCTCTTGTAATGCTTTAATGCTTGTAAACTTGAATACTTGGATCTACTTAGAATAAATTGCTAGGAGAAATAATGTGAATTAACCCCAAAATTTAAACAATTCAAGTTGACACCACATCAAGAGATAAACATTATTAAATTCCCACCACAATGAAATTCAAAAAGGGGGTCCTCATTAAGGGAGGACCCATTCGCCACCTATGGAAAATGGGTCCTTGCTCAGTTTTCCAGGACCTAACCTTGGGAGATGGAACGATCACTAAAAACCATTTTAGAATCAATGTATAAAGGGGGTCCTATAGAGGGAGGACCCATTTTCCACCTAGGGAGAATGGCTCCTAGCACCAATTTCTAGGACCCTGATTTTTCCCAATTAATTGTTATGAAATTTGAATTGTGGGTGTCAGGATAGATCTTCAAGAGGTGTCATAAATAAGGTTTAAATTTGAATAAAAAGGGTTAATTAACTCCAATTAACCACAATTAATGAAAATGACCCTAGATAAGTGTGAAAGTGTGTTACAACACTTTACAACACCATAAATAGGGTACACATTAGGTACATTTCATCAAAAGGGGCCCATTAGGATTAATTCATTAAATAAACCCTAGAAAAGTGTGAAAGTGTGTTACAACACCTTACAAAACTTTTGTAAAGGACAATTTAAGGTACATTTTAATTAGATAAGGACCCTAGAATGATGTGAATGTGTACAACACTATTCAGGTGGAAGATACAATTAATTCAAATTTATGTCAATTATCCAAATTAAGTGTGAAAAAGGATTACTTTTTTCAACACTATAGGTCCTTAGTTGGGGAGTTTATTTTTTAATTGTTGTTCCTTTGCACTCATGCCCCATTTTCTCTTAGACAAAATGGGGACCCCCTCTTTTTGTTTTGTGTGTCGTCATTTTCCTTTCATCCTTTTTTCCTCTTTCTTCCTTTTTCTTTCCATTCTTTTCCTTCTCCTTCCCTCTTCTTTGTTTTCAATATTTCCTATGCCATGTTGGGGTTTGTGGATCAGGCTTCTCAATGTTTTTCTACCTACAACATTGGGTTTGATCCTCGACTCCTTCAGATTTCGCTTTTGTCTCATTTATTTTCCCTTCAGAAATTGCAATTGCACTTTTGTCATATGGAAGGCTCGATCCATGAAACCAGATCGTGGTGATGTCTTATCACCTTGAGCCCCATGCATGTCACTTCACTCCTTCAAATTGAATGCACTGATAGAGTTTTTAGTGCCAAAATTAATGCACCATTTAAGGTAATTAATGGAGTCATTAAGGGTCTTGTTAATTTTTTTTTGATATATATTTTACCATTTACCTTTCAAATACTTGTGTGATTGTGTTTTGTAAACTGATGTGAAACCTCCATTATTATGTATTTTCATTGCTTTGAGTTCATGTTGTCATGCATGTTCATGAATCTTCTACTCATGTGTTGCTTTCTTTTGTTCATGTTTACTCATGGTGTGTTCACTTAACTCCTCTTTTTGTTTTTCCTCCTCTTCACATGATTCCAAGTTGGATTTAAGGTTTTTCCAAATTTTATCTTTTAAATTTTGAATCCTTGTAGTTGTCTATGATTTAGCCTTTTGTCAGTCTAATCTTAGGAATTTTCTGGTGTTTGTTTCACTGTTTTATTTCCTCTCATTTTTTTCTTTCATTTTTTCATTTTTTGTTTTCTCACTCCATTAGATCAGCCTTTCCTCCAACATGAAAATTTAGGATATTTATGACATCCTTGATTAGGCATCGAGCCTTGAGCTTTCTAAGGTTTTCCTTTTTTTATCTTAGCATTTTTCAATTGAACTTGAAACCTATCGGGTGTTGGGTGTCAACCATACTACTTACCTGTTAAGCCAAAGATCCAACATGGAATATGTGAAATGTTTGACCCCTGATCCTTGACCTTTTCAATAAGTCATGAGGTCTCAGTTCTATGGAAAAATGGAAAAATAATAGGCCAATGATTGAACCCCAAACTATGAAATTCAAATATTGACACTTAGCAAAAATATTTGAAACCCTTTTTTGGGTGTTGGCTATTGGGAATATATCTTGCATCCTTTCTTATGGAGGTAGAAGGATGGAGATATCCTCGATCCCCAATGTCTGATAACACATGAAACACTTAGCAAAATTCATTTTCAAGAACTAATTTTGACCATTAGACATTAGGCGTACCCTTTATAGACTTCCTTATTGAGGTAGGAAGTATCATGAAAGCTTGACCTTAGTTCAATGAATATTTTTGATAAAATTCCTTTGAGAAAACCTTTCGAAAGATTTATCCAAAGCAAAAGGAAATCCAATCTTGAGCTTTAGGTCATGTGAATGGAGGGAGAAGTGAGCTAGAGAGGAGAGAAGAGGAGGGAGGGACAAAAATATATTATGGTTGAGGATCCAATGTATAGGGTAGACGGTTGAGAATTGAGGGTATAGGGTTGAGTACCTATGCGGTTGATGGTTTAGGGTATTGGGTTGAGGGTATAGGGTAGAGGGATTGGGGTTGAGGGTAGAGGGTAGAAGGTTTAAGGGTTTACGATTTAAGGGTCTAGGGTTGAGGGTTAAGGGTTGAGGGTAGAGGGTTTAGGGTATAGGTTTGAGGGTATATGGTTGAAGGATTAGGGTTGAGAGTCCAATTTATAGGATAGAGGGTATAGGGCTTAGGTTTAGGGTTTAAGGGTTAAGGGTTGAGGGATTAAGGCTTGAGGGCTGGAGAATTGGAGGGGTCGAGGGGTTTAATGTATAGGGTAGAGGGAGGGGTTTAAGGGTTAAGGGCTGAGGGAAGGAGTGGCAGAGGCTGAGGGGTATAGGGCTGAGGGATTAGTGTTGAGGGTCAAAATGCAGGTGGGTAGACGGTTAGGGGTTGCTGATGGATTAGGGTTTAAGGCTGAGGGTTAAGGATCAAGGGTTGAGGGCAAGAGGGTAGAGGGTAGAGAGTAGAGGTTAATGGTTTAATGGTTTAATGGTCAGGGATTAAGGGTTGAGGACAGGCTGAGGCTGAGGGATTAGGGCAGAGAGTTTACTTGTAGACATGCCACCTCTAAATGGCACCCGTATTCCATTCATCAAATAAATTAGGACTTTATTTAAATCAAACCCAAATCATATTCCATCATTTTCTGATTTAAATAAATCAATTATCAAAGTCTTGAAAGTCAAATCAGCTAATCAACATTAAATCAGCATAATCATCATCTAATCCTGACCTAATGATAATCACATCCCACTTGCATTATCTAGATCTAGCCACTTGCACAATAAATCAATTTTATTGATTTATTAAAACACTCATTTTCCCTCAACATGACAAGTCAAACATGACATTTATTGCTCTTTTTTCTTGTCCCCCTCTCAAAATTTATTGCAAATTTGAATTCAAAATTTCCCCCTCTTGGGCACTCTTCCCAAATCTTGCACATGCATCAATCACTCACATGATGACAAGTGTCCTTATCTCATTGGCAGAATCTTTAGTCCCACATTGGTCCCTCTTCAACACTTAGCATTTGAAAATCCTTAAATATAGGCTTCATCTTTGAGCAAATCCTCCACAATCTCTTGCAAGGTCACTCTCTTCATTTGAGATTTGATCTTGTCTACTTAGCATCTCCATATCAATAGCAATTTCATCATCTTAAGCTTATCAATCAAGGGTTGGGAAAGGGTCACTAGCACATGTGACACCAATCCAATATGAGATAGTTTGCATCATGTTTTCTTATGCTTTTGCTTTAGATCCTTTGTCATTTGTTTTCATTTTGAACATGATGTATTATTTCATAAGGATGTTGAATATCTTGATTTGTTGTTGAAATACTAATGTTTCTGCAGGTTTTATTGTTAGTTTTCTAATCACATTTTGCAGATTTTAGCATCCACAAAATGGCGCTAGAAGGAGGGCAATTAACTTCATTGAATAAGTCTACGATGTTAAAATTCTGTTTAAAATGAGGAAATTTATAATACTTTTGTTTCCTTGTTTTGCAAGTAAAAGTAAAACTTTTTGCTAAGAACTACTGTGCTTAAAATTTCTGCCTCTGGTTCTTGATTTATGAGTTAGGCGCGTTTAAGAAGGATATCTGAGGCTTACAATATATGCACTTTATCTGTATGCACTTTATATATGCATGGGAAAAGGTAGATTACCTCAAGCATGTTCAAAATGATTCCTTCACTACAGCCATGGTAGCATTTTCTATGCACAACCATATATGCACATTGAAGTTATATGTAAGGTTTAATCTGACTGCATTATGGCATCGTCCAGTCTCTGTTTGTGGTTTTGTACGCTACCTGCCAATAATATCTGCTTAAATCTTTGTGTGCCCTTTCTGTTCTTTTAGTTGACCACCAGCCATCTTCATGTAATAATATCTATGCTGCATATCCTGTAATCAATGTATTCCATGTGATATCTATACTTACTTCATTGGTAGATGGTTGGAGAATTTAATCCTACACCTGATTCTTTCATTACCCATAAGTGTTTGGCGTAGGAAAAAACTCCCCTTAGTTTCCTGCGTATGATGATAGAATTCAACACATGGCGATGAAGCAGAAGTATTTTAAAAATAAGTAATCTCAGTACATTTGAAAAGCTACAGCCGTTTTGACTATTCCAATCTTCTTCACGTTTGCTGAAAAAAGTTGCCTCCTGCGCGCCTTATGGTATGATCTTGAAGATAAATGTCAATATTCTGACCACTGTCTTGAGAGCTTTATTTTCTTATCTGTGTTGGAAGGTCAACCTCTCCCAGGAAAAGAGATAATCTATATTTTCTTACATATCTTTTAATGCTTATTTACCACTTCTCTTTTTTACTTGCCTGTAGGAGGATTTCGGCGCACTAAGTGAGGCTTAAATCATGAATTTGAGAATTTCCTTGCAGCTTATTAATGAATGCCTACATTTGTTTGGCAAGTGATGTGATGTTTCTGCAGAATAGTGCTTGTTTTCTGCTTTAGATTGAAAAGAGAAGGCGGCTTTAGCATTGGCAGATACAAACCACACATTTATTTCACAGATTTTGAACAGTTGAGGAGGCACCTCGAGTATCAATTAAATCATTGCACATGCATTTCTATTGGCTGACAGTAAAATATGTATTGCAAATAGAATTTAACATTTTTTATTGTTATGCTTACTGGTTGAAATGATAATGAAACAATGGAAGCAATTTATATGCCTCACTTACAAATTTGACATTAGATTCTATTGTTATTTAACGTAGAGCTCCATTTGACTTTTGGTGTATTGCGCAGGCAGGAGGGAGGTGTATGAGGTCTATCTTCAATATTTTGCAAATTGTATTTAATACACAAAAGCATTAAAAAATTGAGAAATGACTATGCAATCTGTTTTTAAATCTGACATGCACAGTCACCTTTGGGCGCCTTTTAAATGACTTCTGCCATTCCTGCAGAAGGTGTTGTCACCTAATCTTTCCCAAAGGACAATCTTTATTGCTGCAGGAGTTGTATTATGTTATTTTCTCACGCGGAAATCAAGATACAGGTAGCATTTCTGACTGTGAGTAGGTGGCGAGGAGATGGTGTATTTCACACAGTAAGGAGTGATGGGGACTGGTATTTAAGAATTTAATCTAAGCCTATGCATCGGTTGGAGGTCTGAGTCACATAGCTCACATAGAGGACTCTTTTGTCAATGGAGTTGTTGAACAGATTCATCGTACAAAGTTCAAATGGCCGCTCACCAAGTTTCAGAAGCTGAATTTAAAATTTGAAAGCACGCGCAATTGGTGTCTGTACCAGTGTACTTTCCACTGGGGCATCCAAAAAATTAGAAATTTTTTAAATTTTGATCGCGGCAAGTTTATTCTTTGAACCAACGCAACAAGTACATTGCTTCAAAGAGGGGAAAAATGTAGACATGTCAAATTTGCATCATGCATAATCATATTCCATTCATCAAATAAATCAGGACTTTATTTAAAACAAACCCAAATCATATTCCATCATTTTCTGATTTAAATAAATCAATTATCAAAGTCTTGAAAGTAAAATCAGCTAATCAACATTAAATCAACATAATCATCATCTAATCCTGACCTAATGATAATCACATCCCACTTGCATTATCTAGATCTAGCCACTTGCACAATAAATCAATTTTATTGATTTATTAAAACACTCATTTTCCCTCAACATGACAAGTCAAACATGACATTTATTGCTCTTTTTTCTTGTCCCCCTCTCAAAATTTATTGCAAATTTGAATTCAAAATTTCCCCCTCTTGGGCACTCTTCCCAAATCTTGCACATGCATCAACCACTCACATGATGACAAGTGTCCTTATCTCATTGGCATAATCTTTAGTCCCACATTGGTCCCTCTTCAACACTCAGCATTTGAAAATCCTTAAATATAGGCTTCATCTTTGAGCAAATCCTCCACAATCTCTTGCAAGGTCACTCTCTTCATTTGAGATTTGATCTTGTCTACTTAGCATCTCCATATCAATAGCAATTTCATCATCTTAAGCTTATCAATCAAGGATTGGGAAAGGGTCACTAGCACATGTGACACTAATCCAATATGAGATAGTTTGCATCATGTTTTCTTATGCTTTTGCTTTAGATCCTTTGTCATTTGTTTGCATTTTGAACATGATGTATTATTTCATAAGGATGTTGAATATCTTGATTTGTTGTTGAAGTACTAATGATTCTGCAGGTTTTATTGTTAGTTTTCTAATCACATTTTGCAGAT
>VDFB02118415.1:0-49508 GCA_007258455.2 Sequoia sempervirens | reverse complement strand
TTTGATATTTGAGGACTATTTTGCATATATTTGGTATGTATAATCATAGTTTCAGATCTAATTTGTAGAGCAGAAATCTGGGCATATGTTTGGCATGTTTGAGCCCTTGACTTCTTTGTAAAATCAATCCAGAATATTCAGTTTTGTAACAGCAGAAGTTATCTACAGAAAATTATATCCGTATGTTGCATTTGAATGCCCCTATCTTGTGCTTTTCATGGTGAATCTCATGTTTGATATGAATATCAATTGGTAGCATCATTTGGCATGTATTATTTGTCATGTTTCGGAACTTGTATGTTTGCTATGATATGTTGTTTGAAATCAGAAAATAAAAACCAGAAATCAGAATTAAGATTTGAGCAGAAATAAAAATCAGAATTTTAGGGCAGATCCCAGTGGGGATATTACACTCCGAAATTTAACTGTCATAAACAGCGTTGGGAAAGGTGTCTCAACCTTGCTCCTATTGTTAATATTACAGATGGTGCGATATTCGGGTATAAAATGTGTAATGTCCCCTTTTTGGGATATACCTGACTTTTGCCCAAAAGTAACAATTCCAATAAATGCAATTCATTTACCGATAGAATTCTATAAAATTGCATAATTGCAATACAATTTAGAGAAAATCTTAATTAATTAATATCAACGCATTAATATCAAAGATCTATGATTATATACAAATAATCTCTATTGAAATCAAAATATCCTAAATTCATTTGTATCTACTTCATAGCTTATTTCCAATAGCCAACCACATCAAGAATCTGATGGAAAAGCTTGATAGGACACCGGGAGACTGTCCTCCTCAACCAAGCCCAAGGGCACAGAATGAGCCTCCAAGTCATTCGGCCCCTTAGCCCACAAGTATGGCAAGACCTCCAATCCATCCATCTTGGGGTTGGCATACTTGATGAGGGAACCGGTACTGCTGCATCTTCCTATCAAACATTTCACATTGATCCCAAATATGATTGCTGATGGAAATTTATTATAATTCTAAATCATATCATTTCATTATGCCATTATAATGCATATATACATATATATCTATATTTATATATATATAGTTATTCCTAATTATATTTAAACTTACATCCCAACAATATCCTTGCTAAAAATTATATTTATTCCAATAGATCTCTTATAATTTCCAATTCTTATTTTCACTTTTATCCAATCTGCTTGATTGATACCTTCATATCTTCATATCTTCATGAAATGATGCACCGTTTGAAATAGAGATCTTTCTAAAGGTTATGACTTTTTGTTCAAACTTAATGTTATATTTTATTTTATTCCCAATCGCTGCCTCAAAAAATCTATTAATTATTAATTATATAGTTCCTTGTGGAATCGCTGCATACTAATAAGTGCTGCGAGGGGGGGGTTTTGTGATTTAAGGCAGGGGCGTGACAAAATGGAAAAACTCAATTTCTAGACTATAGGCTTAGTTTTTGGCCAATAAAAATTCTCGGTTGCTCAACACCACCTATGGGGTGCTTGTTGCGTAGATCTTTTTGAGTACTTCAACTTTAAAAAAAAGCAAGCCCAATTGGCCAATCGGATCAAAAGTTATGGGCCCCGATAGTTTGTGTAGGAAATGTAAAAAGTTGTTGGATGCATAAAAGAGTTGAAAAGGGGAGTTACACCTATTGACCAACTTATGATACGTATTATGACACATTATAAGGCATCTTTGATTGGGAAAAAATTTGGGCATCACTTTTGGGTGGTTTTAGCTCATGGGTTTCTAATTGTAATTTGATGGTTTTGGATTTTGTATCTCCTATATATCAAGTGCCTAAGATGGAGATTGGGCGTGGAGTTTTGTAGATACTATTTAAATTGTAAAAATTCCTCCAAATCTTTGGTTGGTGGTACTCTTGTGAAGGCTTTCTCTGCAAGTGTATTGTAATAGTGATTTACTGAATAATACATTGAGTTGTTTTGGAGTGTGTTATGGTATTTATTGTTTATTTTCTCTTTAAATGTTTCTTCTTTTTGTAATTGTTAAAAGATTGAAATTTGCACAACTCTCCTCAAAATATTAGTGTAGGAAGTGTTTTCATGTACCCTACTTCCTTGCATTTGGTATCAGAGGTTGATCACATCAATTTCTAGGTGTTCGGTACAAGGCTTTTTGTACTAATTTTAGCTTGCACAGTGAGGGTTTCAATCTATTTGCAAGAAGAGATGGCAAGCACATCAAGGATAGAGATAGAGAAGTTCTCAAGCACAAACTTTGAGTTATGGAAGCTCAAGATGGAGGATGTGCTCGTAGACCAAGATCTATGGTTTGTTGTATTTGGATCCAAACTTGCAACTACATCACAAGAAGACTGAGACAAGATGGATAGAAAGGCAAAGGGTCTTATTAGACTCAGTTTGGCTGATTCAATGTTGTTGAATGTTCATGAAGAGTCTACCTCGGTGAATCTTTAGATGCTTGGAGAAATTTATCAGGGTATATACCTAATGAATAAGCTTTCCCTGAAAAAGAAGCTATATACCCTCCTGATGGAGGATGGTGAATTTGTGGTCGAACATCTATTGGAAAAATATTGTCATTGATGCCAAAGGCAATTTGGTGACATTGGTGGCCCCAAAATAAAATTAATCTACTATCATGCTGATTGCCCCCTTTGGAGATTGGAGAATAAAAAATGAATATAAATTTAACTTTTCATTTTGCATAAGGCCGACCCTCCTAAAGTTGGCACCCCATTTTGGGGATTTAAAAAATTAAAATTAAATTTAATTGTTGTTTGGGCCGACCCTATCATGCGCCCATCTTGGGCAAGTAAAAATAAACTAAATAAAAATTATTTGTGGCTGATATGGCCAACCCCCTTGGAGGAGTCGTCTCCTTTGGATGAAGAGGTACTTTTGGCAAGGATAAATAAAAGAGTTGAAAGGAAGGTAAAGCATTCAACTTTCAAGGAATATTATTTGCATGAAGAGCAGAAATAAGAGGTTATTCAAGCAGATATATAGTAAGTATTTGAGCAGATTTATGAGAGCTATTTGAGCCTGTTTGTGGAAGACAATGGAGCAAACTTATGTCAGATTTTTGGAAGAGGTTTTAGCAGATTTGAATGATGTTATGAGCAGATGTGAGAAGACATTAAGGCAGATTTGTGAAGCATATTGTAGCAGAAATACTCAAGAAGATAAACATAATATTCATTTGGAGGTTGGAGCCTTCTAATTGAGGAGATCAGAGGTTGGTGCCTCTCATTAGAAGAGATTGGCGTCTCTTGCTGGGTTGGTGCTCAATGGTGGAGATTGGTGTCTCCAAAGGGTTGGTGCCTACGAAATTTGTAAGAAAGTTTTATACAAACAATATTTTGCTTGCTGGGTTGGTGCTCAATGGTGGAGATTGGTGTCTCCAAAGGGTTGGTGCCTACGAAATTTGTAAGAAAGTTTTATACAAGCAATATTTTGCCATGGTATTCTCCTGTAATGGTTTCCACGTAAAATCCTATGTGTCTTATGTGTGTGAATTTTTGTGATTGCTTTATTGTGATTATTAAAGTTTAAATTGACATAAGTTTGGTTTATACTGATTCACCCTCTCCCCCTCCCTTCTCAGTATAAATGTGTGTTTCATCAATTGGTATTAGAGCAAGTTCCTTCAGAGATAGCCTAACCGCTTGAAGGAAGATCATGGAAGCACACACAGCCGATCAAGAAGGATATTGGTTCTCCTCAAACAAGGCACCACTATTTGATGGAACGAATTATGCATTTTGGAGCATAAGGATGGAAACTTATTTGAATTAGGGTTTGATATTTGGCAATTTATTGAAACTAATTACATTGCTCCTACAACCCAACCAATGGATCAAGCCCAAAAGAGGGTAAGCGGAAATAATGCCAAAGCCAAGAATGTGATTTTGTGTGGATTATTCGAGTCGGAGTTTGTGAAAGTTACGCTTTGTAAATCAGCTAAGGACATGTGGGATAAGTTGAAGAATATATATGAAGGAGGCGACAAAGTTAAGAAAGTCAAGCTTCAAACATAGGAGAAAATTTGAAAGCTTGAAAATGAAGGATGAAGAAGACATTGCAACTTATCTCCTCCGCATGGATGAGATTGTACATAGTAAATACCATTAAAGGACTTGGGAAAAAGGTGGAAGAATCCATAATTGTGCAAAAGGTTTTAAGATCTCTCCCCATGAGATTTGATGCAAAAAAAAATTCCCATCGAGGAAATGAAGGATTTAGACACTTTGAAGATGGATGAGTTACATGGGATCCTCACGGCATACGAAATGAGGATGAGAAGGAAAAGCCATCAAAACAAGAAGCCGCTTTCAAAGCATCCAAGAAGATAAAGAACAAAGGATATAAATCAAGTGAAAGTTCAGGTGATGAAGAAGAAGCTCACTTTGTGAGAAAGCTCAAGAAAGGATTTGGCAAACACAAAGTTAAGTATACTCTTAAATGTTTCAATTGTGGTAATTTAGGTCCTTTTGCTTCTAAGTATCCACAAGTTGAGAGTGAAAGTAGTGAAGAGGAAGAAGAATACAGCAAAAAAAGGAAGGAAATATCACCATAACAAGAAAAAGAGTGCACGAGGAAAGCATGAAAAGAAGAATTTCTTAAGGCATAAAAAGAGTCTCTAAATCCAAGAAGCAAGTAGCTCATCCAAAGAAAGTAGTGGAAGCTTCTCCAATAGCAATAGTCGAAGCAAAAGGCGATGAAGACAAAAGAAAAGAAGAAAGAGATTTAAAAGAACATATCAAAGATGATGAAGAAGTGGATCTTGAGGAGGAACTCCATTTTGCTTACCATAAGATTGAAAAGCTTAAGAAATGGAATTCGAGACTAAAGTCACAACTTCAAGAGGACAACGAAACTAAAGTGAAATCATCTCAAAGTCTTGAAAAATCGGAAAAGATGATGATCATGGATCTGAAGATTCAAATTGAGGAAGCAAAAAGAATTGAAGAAGTTGTAAGAGATCAGCTAAAGGCAAAAGAATTGGAGTGTGAAAAATTGGAGCTTGAACTTGTTTCCTTGAGGAAGAAGTTGGGGAAATCGAATGATCACTTAAATTGAAGCATTAAGAATTCAAACATTGCTTTTCGTTTTTTCTTTCTTTTTCTGATTTGTTGTGACAACTTCATTCAATGGTTGTCTGGGGTTTCCTTCCCCCATGCATAGGCATAATTTTCTTTCAATTTGTTATGAGTGGTTTTGTTCCAAATTGCAAGGTTTGGATTCTTTTCATCTATTCATATTATGTCGGAAATATCAACATGAGTTTCATAACTACATCTCCTATTGTCAAACACTCAAGGCTTCATGTGATCAATTGTAAGGAAAGTAGTTGTTTAATAGACATAGAAGTTAATTTACTAAATATTTTTTATCTTTGAATGTCATTTTTCATTATAAATTGAAGTGGATATTTAAAATCATATAAACACATGAATATTGATCGTATAAATTTATTTGTATTTGTATTTTAACTTACAATCTTAAAACCCACCACAAATAAATTTCTAATATTTTTATTAAAAAAAGAAACAAAAATTATTTTAACTTGCAACTTATATACAACATTACTAATTTGTCACCAAAAAACATCTAAAAAAAATTAAAATAAATATCTTTTAGGGTCTACATCTCTATAGGAAAATTACAACTTGTTGAATTCCAAGCATGTTAAGTGGAATCAATTAAGGTCATTAACAGTTAGAATGGGTTTTTATTATGTAATAAATTTTAAAAAATTATTGAATCTTAAAAAAATCTTGTAAATTACATGACAAAACCTTAAAAAAGTTGCATGCAATATCTTCATCAACAAATACTTCTCATGCTCTTGAGCAAATAATCACCATTTTTTCCAACCTTTAAATTGTATGTCTGTTGAAGGATATAAATATTTAGCCAATAGTGGCATGGTGCAATGGTTAAGTTGTTGTGTTGTTGTTCTTGCCATCAAGGTTCAAACCCCATTGGGGTGTAATTGTTGAAAATTTATATTGGGGATGAGGTCCCCAATTTGTGACCTCACCAGTTCATAGCTCCGAGTCAAAAGCATTTACCCCTCTTAATAAAAAAAAAGGATATAAATATTTCTTGGTTATTTAACATTCCTTAATTGACTTACTAGAAGCCACGCATGTCTCTTGCATCATTACACTCTACAAACTCATTAACATTAAAATGTTTATCAACTTTGATTTTGCAAAGAAAAGTGAAATTGTTTTCATCAAATTTGTGCCTTTTGAATTATGAATACAATCTTGAATCACTTTTTTATAGAGTATGTTGTTATTATTTCTATTCTTATTTTGAATGACTTTCCAACTTCAAACCTTTCAACATCAAAAGCATATCCACATGTCACAACCAAATGCAAATGATTAATAAAAATTGCATGTACTATGGTGACAAAACATGGCATAAAACAAAAAATAAAAACTATTCGAATTACAAATATATACAAATTCATTTGTAACTTTTAAGATGACCATTCTCACAAATTTATCCATACAAAATAAAAAACATTACAATAATAATATAATTTTGAACTAATTTTTGTGGTGACATAAATTATTTGAACAAAGTGAAAACAAAATTGTTGTCACACAAATTGTTATGTTTTTGAAGACCTATTTAACTCATACATGTTTGTATTAATATTTAAACGGTGTCCAATATATTCAACTATAAAATTATTGTTTGGAGATTTGATATCATAAAATATTGAATTCAAATGCTTTTGTAGATTTACTTATAATGTCATGTCAGAGAGACTTTGCATGGACACATTGCACATCAATCTTGGGTACAACCAAGGTCAAATGCAATTAATGTTTGAATGATGTCAATGGTGCATTTATCGCTTCAAATAGCATTTGGTGAAGAAGGTAAAATATGACACCATTGTTTGCCTAGCCTATCTTATAGCTGTCACATATCAAGCAAAACAAACTCTTTAGAATATTTTTGATGGTAAAGAAAAGAAGGCAAGAACTGGAACACAAGCGGATTCTAATTTTGCAAATGCTAGGAGCAATCATTTGAATGAGACAATTGGTGCACAAAATCTTTCAAATATTATGAGTCAACACCTTCTTCTACAACACGTAGCCCAAACACAAGAGGAAGCATTAATTATTTTTTCACACCCAAGATCATAGATCATTTTGGAGAGTACACAATGGATGAAGAATGTCCATAAATAGAGATGGAAGAAGAATGTTCATGAATGAGGATGGAGGAAGACCATCCATGAATAGGAAAATAAGGTGATTGCAAATTTCTAGCACTACTCTAGCTTGTTGTTCCATGTTAACAAGTGTCCATATTGGCAAGGTATGGCAAGTGTTATTGTAACTACAAGTCTAGGGTTCAAAGTTTCATCTTATGAGACATTGCGAGTTGGTATGCTCAATGACATAGTATAGGATGTTAAAGATTGTTGTTAATGAACATCGATTAAAGTGGGCAAAGACTAGATGCAGCATAATGTCAAATGGATGGACAGATTGAAAAAATCAAACCATCATTAACTTCCTTGTCTCTTATAATATTGGCATGATCTTTTTGAAATATGTGAATGCATTAAATAGAATCAAATCTACAATTGCATAGTTGGAGTTGTTTGACAAGGAGGTCATTGATGTAGGGCCACCAGATATAAATTCAATTTATTACAAATAATGATATTGCTTATATTGCTGCTAGGAGACTCCTACTAGTTCCCCTTTTATTGGCCCATGCCTGACACATTGCCTTGATCTAACCCTAGAGGACATTGGAAAACTTGAAAGAATTGAGATATTGCAAAAGAATCACACAATTACCAAGTTCATTTACAATCACATGAGGGTGTTGTATATGATGTGCTCCTTCATAGAAGGCAAGGAGCTAGTTGACCAAGGGTGACAAGATTTGCTACACACTTCCTTGCACTATATATTCTTTGCCAACAAAAGTTGAATTTGAAGTGAATGTTTGTTTCAAACACATGGATGGACTTATGCTTCAGAATCCAAACGGATGGCATAACAATGGAAATGTATATTTATTCTACAAATTTCTCAAATACAATTGAACAAATTGTATAATTTTCATAACCTCTGGTAAAAGTTGAAGCTAGTGGATGGGAAGAAATTCCCCATGGCCAAGGCTAAGGCTAAGGAGGTGATGAGAGGTAAATTGAAAAAATAACAAAGATAAGTACATGTCATTATGGCACATAATCCATATGAGATGAGATCAATAGATGCACTCCCCTCTCCATGCTATTGGATACTATTTGAATCCAACATTGTTCTATAGCCCGTCATTGAAATATGATTTTGAGGTCACGTAGGACTTATTCATATGCATAGAGAAAATATTCTCTACTCTAAAAAGTTGCAAATAGTTATGGAAGTGTAGTGTTGGAAAATGTACTCCTTTACATTTTCACACTGTGTTTGCATCCCCCTAATTAATTGGACTTAATTAAGCCTCTAATTGACCCAATTATGCATTTAAAAGCCTAATTAATCCCGTTTTCCGAAAGGGGAACTTGTATTAAACAATTGCAAACATCAAATTACACATCTTGGAAAAAGTATGTCCTAGGTGTAGGGCCTAGGACCCATTCGCCCAACTCCTTAAGTTTAGGACCCCTTTTTTAATATGATTTTGGCAGTATTTTTATGATTCAAATTCAAATTGCAATTGTCAGTCTTTGATGTTTAATTGTCAGGAAATCAGAAAATTACCTATAAATACAAAGTCTTTTTATCATTTCAAATCCTAGAATTTTTATGAGAGCATTCCTATAGCAAATCTTATTGTTAAGAGCATTCAAGAGCAGATTTATCAATCTTCTACATCAGCAATCAAGATCAAGATCATCATGTCAAAGTTATTTGCATTCATTCATGTTTTTGGAGCTAACATTGTGATGTAGGTTTCAAGTTTTCAAGCATCAAATCAAGTGTCAAATCAAGCATCCAATCAAGCCATTTCATGCAAGATCTAATCCTTGGAGTGATGTGTTAGACTTCAGTCCTCCAAGGGCAGCCAGTAAAGGGTTTGGTGAGTTGCAACAAGCTAGTGTTCATTCATCATTCCTTCCTTTCATTATTACTTCATTTCAAGGTTTAATTACCAAACTAGAGTTTGACCAAGGCAAACCCTTATACACCAAAAACAAACATTTTTCTCCTCTTTGTGTGTTTACAAATTTACAGGTGAAGGAGGAGTGAAAATGGATTAAAAGTGCAATTTTGCAAAGTTGTCATCAAAGTTGTCAAGACACGGAATCTTACTTGCAAAATTTATTTCCAACTTTCCAACAATGAGATCCTGAGAAATCAAGAGTGCAGATCCAGGAGCAGAGGACTGTGAAATCAGATTTTGGACCTTTGTAGCAGGACCCATTCGCCCTAGGGCAAATCTGTCCCAGGAGGACACTCAACAACAGCTTTTGGTGACAAGTGCATGGTGTCTTACCCTTCTTAGATCTGTCAGAAGTCTGTTGTTTCTTATTGTGTTTGCTTTAATTTGATGATTCAAGTTTCACATTGCACAATTAAGCTCATTTAGTATTTTTAGTTTATCTCCCCAAAGTGCATTTCAATCATATTTTACACTTTTCTATCATAAGGAGGAAGAGATCACATAGTGTCCCAAAACTTGGATTTGACTCACCTTAAGGGTTGTAGGTCAATCCTAATCTCTTGTGGCACTATCCTTCTTCCTAATGAAGTAGGAAAAGGTGGGTTTGTGATTAGGTGGACACCCCTTTTTATGCTCTCCACTTTTAGGGATCTACACATCCACCATTCTCCCCCATTTCACCCATCCACCATTTTCTTATGTTTCAAGAAGAATTGTCAATAAACAAGCAAGGGGTTTTTCTCAAGTATGATTGTCATGCAAAGCAAGAAGACCTTCAAACTGAATGGGCTCTGTAAAATTTTGGCAGTCTCTATATTGTGGTCATGTACATTAAAGGTGATAAGCTTTTAGTCTATCTTACATGATATGATCTCAAAATAATGTGTTTTTTAGCATAATGGTGGGATTTTTTTTACTAAGATATCGAAAATCTTGGATGGCAAAACACATTTTGAGCCAACCAAGCAATTCATCTACTTGTGAGTGAATTTGAAGTGTTTTAAAACATACATTCCACGAAATGCAACCATCTAATACAACAACATATGAGTGACTTGGTATTTGTTCACCATAACCCCTACTTGTAGCTAAAGAAAGCTCAAAGTTAGAGTTTTAATATACTTGTAATCATAGTTATAATCGTATTCATTGTGTTTTTTCACTTTAAATTTGCTAAGATTAATTTTTATATAAACAAAATCAAATACCGTTGAGGATGGCCAACCACTAACCTCAATGAAATTGATCCAAAGTCTAAGTGGGTTGCAAATAATGATGTTTTTTACAATAATGATTATGCTCTCATCAAGAAGTGCAACTATGATAACAATGTGGTTGAACAACTTAACTGAAGCTCTAACCAAAAAGTTTGATCATCAGGACCTGCATCCCTCTAGTGTAGCTCTCTTTGTAGCAAAAAAAATTCATTAGCTACATCTAAATTTTTTGGGACTTTGTACTTAACTTGTAGGTTGTTTTGGTACAAAGTAAATTACAATTAAAATTTTGAAAAACTATTAGCATCTAGTTATAATTTACGCACTATGAAGTATGTATTATGCAATGTAATCAATGATATGAACATAAATAACAAAAATATATATTCACCAAAAGACTCTTGCTACTATGGTACAAACAACCTTTAGAAGAAACAACCATCACTGTCAACATGTTACAATGGTCAAAGCTCAACACATCTAGATAGAAGTTGGCTTCTTTAACAAACCCTACAAACAAATGTTTCCCTTTGAAAACGATCTTTTGACCAATTGGTATGCTTGCTTAGTTCGTTGGGTGTATTATTTATAGGTATTCCCCTTTTGTTTTTATTATCTCTCATTTTCTCCTTGATCTACTCTTACTTTGAAGCTACTTTTTCTTATAGGACTAATGTTGGGCATTAACTAGATGAAACTTTAAACAAGGTTCCAATAAAGGATCTTTTTGTTCGATACGTGAGATTACTAATTGGATATCACTTGTGAAAGTCCTAAGAATCCAATTAGACAACCACCACATGTATATAAACACGCAGTTTATATGTCTCAATGTTGCTCTAATATGTTTCTTGAGATATTCCAATTTATATAATGGATATATGATAGGATCTAGTGTAATATCGTAATCTGAAAGTTACTATTAGTAATGGAAGCTTTTAATCATGATGCTTTTATTGACTCCTACTTGAATGCGTTGGATCAGTTTATGTTCGATCATTCTGTAAGGATCTTATGTTTTTCCATGAGATTCACCCAACAAATTAGATAGGCACCAATTGAGGCAATTGTGTAAACTTCTTTTAACTATCAACCATTATATGTTGTTTGCAACCTCATAAATTGAAATGATTCAGATCTTGCATGGGATTGATGTGCTTATTGATATTTTTTCAGAAATATCATTTGAATGCTTAAGATTGGTAGTGACATACTATAGAGTGTTCAATAGTGTTGTACTGGCTTAATGGGAATATCTTTGTTCATTAGTGAAACTTAGATTTCACCATGTTGTACATGATTCACCAAATGACAATAGATGGGGTGGACCAATGAAGGACCATCTTCATGAAAACAAATCAAGGAACCATGCTAAGTGTTATCTGCTAGTGGATGATATAGCAAACTTCTAGTGGTAGGGAGCGCCCCAAAGTAGGATTAAGATCATCCTTGTAGTCTAGACTCTAGAGAACCTTGTGACCAATCTCTAGCAAATCATAATCTCATTGTACATATTACTGGATGTGCAATTTGGGCTCCAACACCACCATCAGACAAAATAATCAAGTTACAAAACAAACTTAGTATGGTAATTGTTGAAAATATCCATAAAACAACCATTTTTATCTTTGTACAGAAAGATCACAATTATTCCAAAAACAACCAAGGTATTCTTCGCATTAATGTTACAGTGCATTTTCCTTCTTGTCTTCCATTATGTTTAGACATAATTGGGTTTTTAATTCAATTTTAAACAACTAAATAGTAACATACTCAACTAAAACGTTAAATTAAAAAGATAACAGCCTTCGATCCATGCATCAATATGCAACCAAGCTAATGAACAAAACCATAGTTTGTGATTAAAAATGTATGATCTCCAATATCCTAAGTCATGGGATTAGAATCAACCAATATATGTGGCATAATTGTAACAATGTGAATCATGAATCTCTTTAAATGTCTTCTTGTGAAGCAAGAGTCAAGCTATTAATCACAATTTTCATTGTTAAGGGAAAATTACCAACACCAAAGAAACTCAATGAAATCAACAAGAAATGTTAAACATGTACATTTCATGAACAAATCTAGAAAATGCAAGCATTTACAAGAAAATTCTATTGAAATAAAACATTTATAAGAAACCTGAAAAAAATGAGTCAAAATACATGAGATAAAGCTAACATCATAAAACCTATCTACGAACAGGTGCTAGAAATAATTTAGCTTAAGCCCATGCATTATATAGAGATCTTGATATCTTGACTAAAGAAATACATTGGTTTTCATATTTACAGAGGCTGGAGTTTATTATAAATATAGTGAAAGTTGTTGTGACTATGAACATAAATCTCCAAACAATTATGATAAGTACCTACTTCTAAGGTAATATAAAAAAGTCAAATTTATGAATGTAACAAGTTCCATTAATCAAAAAGATGAAAGTCAATAAATCAAGGAGTGATGTTGAACACCAAAAATATGATCTGCATGCTAAGTCCTCGTCAGCACTAAAATTGTTATTTTGCATGGACCAGTTAGGAATTGAACCTAGGACCTCCCACATGCTCGGATGCTCTACCACTTAGCTACTGCGCCTCTTTGTGGTCCAAGGTTTTTTGTAGGCTCATTATTACTATTTGGGAGTGGCTCATTTATCCAGCATCTCTTTCATTGGCATCACTCGCAGCACCCAATCTCACTATAAGTTTTGGCATCATCATAGGTGGTGACAAAAATCCTTCTAGAAGTCCTAATGCCAAGGCCAACAATGTCAAACTAACATCAATGTTAGTGCCAACAGCACCAAACACATCCATACCAGCAACAATTATGCTTAACTCTACCCAACGGCAAATGTCAAACATTTGATTTGTCCCACTAATTCATTTCTTGTGTCAAGTGCTTTCAAAACCAAACAATTGCTTTCTAAGTTAGCACTAGAAATTTGCAAGGCCAAACCTCTAACAAATGAATGTTGACCCACTGCAAGTACCCATTCAAATTCTCTTCTTTATATGTATCGTATGCACTAAATGCACACATGCACCTCATTTAATTTAGGTTACTCCGTGAAGAAATCCCACTCTACTACTAGCAGAGAGGTATTCACACGCCTCTTCTTAAAGGTGTGTTCAATAAACAGTTAACTGAAATACAATTCTTGAACTCTAGTTTTGTTTTCTATTTGTCACTTTGCACACCGTGAATTTATATCGTATGTGTGTTGGATGCTCTCATTTCTGCCATCAATACATTGACACTTCTCATTCAATATGTTCTTCCCAAAATATCTCATGGGATCAGAATCAATGGCACTTAAAAATTGAACTTCCTATAGAACAAGAACGAAGTATAGGAGGCACAAAATTCCTACTCACGTTCCTTCGCATTTGCTTTGAAGAATATCAAATGCTTCTGACTCAAATTCTATCAATCGTGTCTGTTAGATTATAATATATGCACTCAAAAACAGAAAGTGGATTCCCATATGCTCGCTTTGAACAAATTCCTCAACTGATTACCTCAAGATAGTGCCCTCAATGTAAGGCAGATGTAGATTTAGTGGTTAGAATCAGTGAAAAATTCATGTTAATCATGTTCTCCAATTTGAAGACAAAATCAATGAAGATGCCTCGCACGCTTAGACTGAACAGCTCGAGTGGTACATGTTTGATAAAAGGCGCAACAAGAAGAAAACCCCACCTTTGCATCCTGAACTTTAATTAGGTTTGGCTAGAATCTACACTCTTCACATTCTATTTTCTAAGCTATTCTGATAATGGATTGTGGAGTGTGATCCAAAAACTTTTAACTTTTAACAAGATGTAAAATTACTACACAGTCTTCTGCAAAAGTTTCACAGAGTGATCTAAAATCATTTTCCTGCTCAGCCCGATATCAGTGGGAATCGTTTTGGCAGCCCGGCAAACTTCATATGGGTGGTGTCTCTCTCTCGACAGAAACCACGGCTCTACTACTGAAGACCTTATTTATTTTGAAATCATACATTCAGCATACACATATAACTTGCATTCCTGAAGAATTGGTAAGTTTTGTTGTCGAGATTGTTTAAAGTGTTACGTACCTGCATTCCCGCAGCCGACCATGAGAATGCGATGGGAAGGGGGGAGATAGAGATGGAGGAGAGGAGCGAGGCCGGAGAATTGTTGGTACCAGTCGAAAGCCCCGTTGTCCTGCCTATAGCGCCTGTCCCAATATGCTGCATCTCCGTATGCCTGCGGATTATAGCTCAGGTTCTGGCTCTGATTCTGGTTCTGCTTCCCCAATGTCATTTTGCCCTTACTCTTCCCCTGCCACAACAGCCCCAGATTTATTATTTTCCCTTCCTCTTCTCAAACCTTGGAACTACTCTTTATTTTTATTTAATACAACGTGGCCGTTTCTTACACCCAATTGCTATTCCCTCGTACTTTTTTGTTTTTAATGGGAAACTACTCTTTGTCCCGTACGCCTAAGCTTCTCTGGATACACGTCTCTCATTGAGTGTTTTGTTGTGCTCGACTAGGTAACCGTTGATGGGTCATTTCTTCCTTTTTAAACATTTTAGAAACAATTCAAAAATTTAATTCTGTGGGTCTCAAAGGACCCCAAATCAGGTTTTTTCTTTAAACAAATAATGTCATGTTTTTTGGTTTTTTTTTCACAATACTCCATTTGTTGAACTACTTTTACGGTCAAAATCAAAGGAAAAGGATCAAACTTTTTATTTAATATTAGAGTGAAAAGGAAAATAACTTTTTCTTTAATCATTTATTAAAGTTAATTAAGTAAACAAAATAAATAAACATAATTAGTTTATACTATCTAAGTATAATTGAGAGGTTAATGAAGTGATATTTTAGTACTTTGAAAAGTGGAGGGGGATAATGATATTTAGTTTGATAAGTGAAGAGTGATATCAAATGGATAAGGATCTGGAATCTCTTTGCTATCAAATTCAAAATCAATGTCTTTTTTATTATTGTTTGCTTAAAATCATGTGTATCTTATCAGAGGATAAGTTCATGTGTTTGGGACAGATCTATGATTACTACTATATACTCGTTCCTAAAATTCATCTTAGCAATATATAGGGTTTTATCCTATAATTTCACCTAATGTATTATTCTTTACTCTATGTTTCCCAAAAATTGGGGGTTGGTGGTATTTATTGATACCTTGGTAAACTTGTATGAATGAGATGGGAGGACACTAAGCCTTGATCAACTCCTTTAAAATTGAACGATATCAAAAATAGCAAGCAAGCACCTAAGATGTAGATTATGTACTCTTTTTACTACACCAAATTGAAATGTATCACTATTAATTACTCTCTACAATGATTAATCCTTTGAATGCTTATGGATTTTGGGATGAAAGATGATTGGAATGAATGCCATGCCTTTAAATACTAGCACATAACATCAAATCATGCCAAAAGTATATTTGGTCAACTTAAGGAGAATGGTAAAGGGGGCATATTGGTAAAATTTTAATTTTAAATTTTAAATTAGATAGTGACAATTTTACAACCACAATGTTGCCTCCACATCTATATACTTCACCTATAATGGAATTATAGTCAAATCTAATTGGAAAATGGCTAAATGGAAGAAAGTGCATAGGTGGGTGTGACAAATAAGTACACAAAATGAATGTATAAGTGTGTGTGTGTGTGTGTGTAAATGAATAGTGTAGAGATAAACATCTAGGGATATGTATTTGTGTAAATAAAAAAACAACTAGTGGAATAAGCTCAACTTTTCACAATTTCATGTTATTTGTCATTACATATATGTGTATTAAGACATTATCTCAAAATAGGCACAAAAATAAAAGGGAAAGGACATCGTAGTATGCAAATTTCAACATTATATTTTGCCCCCACTTTGAGGTGCATGTGAATCTTAAATGAACATATATCTCAAAGCATGAAGCACTCATATACATACATGTAAAGTGAATATTTAGATACTCAAAGGATATCACCATGGGGTGCATATAAAAATTATAGACCCTATGATGATAATGATCATATATGTTCACCTTTCACGTATGTCTTTTTCTATAAGACAAGTTTTTATAAGCACGTGTCTTTTTGCATATCTAAACATAGGAATGTAGTGATAGGATATGCCCCTTATAAACTAGTTATATCCATAGGATACAAGGAATTATCAAAAGAGGAAAGATGGTACATAAAAATAATGTGTAATCTAATTATAGAAGTATACAAGAATCAAACCATGTAGTGATTTAAGCATGTAGCAATAAATATAAAGAATATATCATGTAGGCATGTCATAGACTAGAGATAGATTTGGTGAATAAGAATATTTCCCTTGAGGGTGATATAATGGTGGTGTGGTCCTCAATGGTTTGGTAATGCTCATGTAAATGTATCGAGTATGAGGATAAGCATATGCCACCCAACATGGCATTCAAAAGAATAAGCACCAAAAGGTCGATGAGGCATTTAGTCCCTAGTGATATAGAATCGAAACTATGGGCAAGAGCCTAAAATAGAAGGAATAAAGCTATGATAAGGGACAAGAGCCCACAATAGTGTGTAGTGTTGAAATGAAAAGGCAAGTCCTAAGGTATAGCAATAGTAAACACAATGTAGAAAAGAGAGAAGTGTCACCCCTAGATATAAATAGAAAGGAGAGGACCCAACACAATATGCCTAGTAATAAGATGTAATCATGAAGGACAACATATAGACGAGGGGAAGGCATGATGCCCCCTAAGTGAAAACTTTAGAAATGTGGCAATAGGATTACATAAGGTATGAAGGGAAAATAAATACATCCCCCAAATGGAAAGATTTAGTAATAGCAATAAAATATATAAGGGGGAAGACATGATGTCCCCCAATGTAAAGGTGCGGAAAAGTAAGCTCAATGTGTCATGGGGGTAATTTATGATGCTTCCCTAAAGTAAAGGTATCTCTAGAAATAGAACAGGTCAATGTAGGATCAACTTGTAAAGCTCTTGAGTCACAATGTAGCAATATAAGTGTAATAAGCAACTCTCAAGAGTGAGATATATCAATATATTGGCTCAAACTATGAAGCTCTAGGAAGTAATATGTGTCAATGTGAAACTATAGTAGAAGATCTAATAGTCATGATGTGTCAATATTGTATAGCATGATATATAATAATAGGAACAATATGTAATATCTACCATGCATGATGTGATAATAAGTAAACTCTAGGAAGCATAATATAACAATGTAAGTCCAATATATAAGCTCTACTTAACATGATATTGCAATATCATAGTAATGAGTTGTGAGCATAATGAAGGATAAAGATAGTGTAAACACAAACAAGTAAAACTAAGTAAACAACTCAAGTGGGAGACAAGATAAAGGTATAAGAACAATGTGAAAGGAAACCCACCAGCGCCCCCTGAGTGGGGGAGGATAAATATAGAAGATGAACTAGTTATAAATAGGGACAACAATGGAGGTAAAATCAAAATACTAAAGCATAAAATAGAGAATAATAAAAAGGAATATACTTTATATAGGCATATTAATGATAAGGCTGAAAATATACTTTATACGGGCATAATAATAGCAAGGCCTATTAATACAATCCAGAAATAATCATTGGGTCGAATATATGGCTCAAGAAAAATAAACATGATGACATCATAGTTACCTAACAATGACCAGATCGAATGGTTTAAGTTAGTTTGTCATAAGGTCAACAAATTCATTTGACAATGTTTAAGTCGAAAAGCTTATCACTTAAATTTATTAACATTGGCATAGCCAATAAACTTCACAAAATAGTCATTTGTCAATGAAAAATATGAATGGATTCACAAAAATTCATTTGTTAATGACATAGTCGAGTGGCTTAACCATACAATCTGCTAAATTTAATAAAGTTGAATGGATTATTTTTATAGTTATTTAAGAATGACAAAGTTGAATGGCTTCACAAGGTGTTCATTTATCAATGACTAAGTTGAAAGGCTTAACCACACAATCTACTAATAATAATAGTGAAATGGATTATTTTAATGTCTATTTAAGAATGACAAAGTCAAGTGGCTTCACAAGATAATTATTTATCAATAACTTAGTTGAAATGATTAACCATATAGTCTACTAACAATAACAAAGTCGAATGGCTTATTTTATAGTCATCAAAAATAACAAAATTGAATGGCTTCATATTACATTCTATTAATAAATGACAAAGCCAAAAAGGCTTAGGTATAAAAACATAAAACCTAAATTTAACTAGGATAAACCCTTGTTCAAAAATTGAATAGTTATAAAAGTCATATCCTTGAGGAAAATACAAACCTAAGGTTGATGATACTCAGTTTATTATAAAATGTCTAATTCATAAAACCATTTCACAATCATTCACATTACAAAAGCTTTTCCCTAAATAACCGAGTAGTATGCATCAACAAACTTGCTGACACATTTAAGCATAAAGAGTGTTAAATTCCTCAGTCTAAAAACCTTGTAAAAAATTACCATAATCATTGCATGCAACAATATAAAGTAACTATTTTTTCCCTTAATTTCAAAAAATCTCTTTTCAAACACCTTGATTGTGCACATCATTGTATTGAAAAAGTAAGAGTGTATTACATATTGAAACTTTGCAACTTGAACAATATTAGCATAGAACACCCAACTCTTTACCTCTATTATCGAATCCTCTTCTTCCCCTTTGCATTCTACCTCTTTCTTCCTTTTTAACATCCCTTTTCCTCCACTTCCAACTTCCACTCTTCTTCATTTGAGCCATTGAACAAGAAATTATTTGAAGTATGTTTCAATTTTCCTCCACTTCAAAGTGTAGTATCTTGCTATTAATGTTCATTAATGAAAAACCCACTCCAACTTGGAGTTGGTAAACTCTTTGAGCTTCTCTTCATTAAATAATATATTTATGGCAACACTTAATTCATATATATAATCATACATATAAATATATCTACACACATATATGCACATATTATTTTATCTAATAAAATATACAGTTAAGTGAAGTAAATATATACTTATATGTTTTTGAAAGGGATCTATCTAATGGACATTTATCCATTCAAGAATATTTTTGCATGCCATTTTGAATTCAATTCATAGTGATTATAAATTTGACGAGATCTAAAATTCCTAACTAACTAATCAAGTAAAAATGCTATAAAGATGAAAATGTTCTTACTCAAAACACAATGCAACACATAAATTATTTCATTTTGCAATAAAGATTATTTTTAAAAAATTATAAACAAAATAGATATTATTTAGTGTGTGTTGTTAGGATCATGGTGCACATGTGTTTCTACTGGATCTACTACCCTCTCTCTAGTGGTGATCTCCCTCCTCATCTGGGGGGTAAACTATCTCCTACATCCACCTCATTAAACCAATAAGGTAGTTAGTTCAATAATAGTATTACAAAAAACATAATATAAATCATATATTAACATCTCAAGGTAATTTGATTTCACATATATATCACTTAAAACAATATCAAATTGATGTAAAGTTAAATCATCGTCATTATTTAAATGTCCTTAAAACAATTTTTGACATCACAATCAAAACATAGATCAAAATATAGCATAATCTAGATGGCTCAAAAATGGGATGTGACATCTCCTTCCCCTTAAAGACCATTGCACTAGTAGAATTTGGCAAATAAATAACTACATGACTAAAAAATTTAGTCACAACAACTAAAAATGACTAAATTCTATGAATTTTTTGCAACTCAGCTATAAATGAGTAAATAAATGACTAATTTGGTTGTCGACTAAAAAATTATTTAATCATACAAATAAAAATGACTAAATAGTTAGTCACGCAAATACAAATTAGACAAAAAAATTTAAAAAATGTTTTGGGGGATTATTGAAGGAGTGTATTGCGCGCGATTCATTATTAACAGAACTCCTCGTTCGTTAGTTAGTTAGCCTGGGGCACGAAGGCATTTTGCGTTATAGTAGCTACTTGCATGGGCGATAAAGCTTGTTTGGAGAGGACCTAGAGACTTCTAAAAATGCAAGCAAGGAATTTGGAGTTTGTTGCAATGAATTTGATGTCAGTGAGTCCCTTTGCAACGAAGTTAGATTTGGGGATGCCCTCTACAGTGAATTTAGAGGTAATTCAAAACCCTCATTACATTAAACACAAAATCTATAACTTTTTGATTGGAAACTTATAGTAGTTACATAGGCAACTAAGTACCAAAACCATACAGGAAGTTTAGGGTTTAGAGGACTGTTTTTTCATTAGTTTCCTCTACGCATTTTGGAGCATATCAGAATTGAACTTGTAACTCGAGTGAAACACCACCTTCTTCTAGTTGTTGGAAGAATTCCATATCCTTAAAGCACACATAAAAAAATTGCAGAATTGACACTGGGGCTTTTCTTTATGAATTCAACCCAAATGCCATTTCCTAATGCCTCCATAAAAGTTTGTTGAGCCAACTCTAGTTCATCACGCTCAACATAAAGAACCCCAATGTTTTTAACAATTCAATGGGTACTTCTTCTTTGCTCTTCTTCAGAAGAGACTTTGTTGTCTTAAGCGAATCTAAGGCTGCACAAGGGTCTAACAATATTAATAACTCACCCATCTTGATAAATGCATGGGCATCACGTGGATCTATGTGAGTTTCCTTTCTTAAAATTTCCAAAGCCTTCTCTGCCTGCCCTTGTTGAGCATATATGGCCTATAGCTTTTAAGCCCTCACAATTCTCAAGGTGGACCTCTAGAACCTTTTCAAAATTTGTGAGAGAACTCTTAAGATCTCCCAACTTCAATTGAAGTTGTCCACAAAATCATGTGGCCTCTGGCTTTCCTTGATTGATATCATGTAGTAGTGGCCAATGGTGTCATAATCACCTTTACTCTGATAAGATTGTGCAAGATTATAATATGAATGAGATTTCATGAGAGGGTGGCCAGTTGAAACAAGAGCTATCTCAGTCAACTATTCCACAAGAAAATGCTACCCTATGAAGAAAAAATGGTTTGCTAAATGATTCAATGCCATTGCACAATACAGGTATAATTCAAAGGCTCTACGCATCTTTTCCATTCCTTCATGAGCACTACCTTTTTCACTAACTATGAGAATCCTACAAGTAAAAAATGTACAAAACTAACCACAACAATTTATGTAGAGGCAAAACATCATTTCTTAATGCCTCCATTAAAGTTTGTTGAGCCAACTCTAGTTCATCATGCTCAAAATGAAGAACCCCAATGTTGTTTAACAATTCAATGGGCACTTCTTCTCTGCTCTTCTTTAGAAGAGACTTTGTTGTCTTAAGTGAATCTAAGGTTGCACTGGGGTCTGACGATATTAATAACTCACTCATCTTGATAAATGCATGGGCATCATGTGGATCTATGCGATTTTCCTTTCTTAAAATTTCCAAAGATTCTCTACCTGCCCTTATTGAGCATATATATGGCCTACAACTTTTAAGCTCTCACATTTTTCAGGGTGGACCTCCATAACCTTTTCAAAATTTGAGAGAACTCTTAAGATCCCCCAGCTTCAATTGAACCTGTCCCAACCCAAAGTATGGCAACACAAAATCTTGTGGCCTCTAGATTTCCTTGACTGATGCCATGTAGTAGAAGCCAACGGTGTCATAATCACCTTTACTATGATAAGATCATGCAATATTATAATATGAATTAGATTTCATGAGAGGGTGGCCAGTTGAAACAAGAGCTATCTCATTCAATTGTTCCACAAGAAAATGTTGCCTTGTGAAGAAAAAATGGTTTGTTAAATGATTCAATGCCATTACACAGTACAGGTATAATTCAAAGGCTCTACACATCTTTTCCATTCCTTCACGAACACTACCTTTTTCACTAACTGTGAGAATTCTACAATTAAAAAATGCACAAAACTGACCACTGAGATTTTTCCCCATTTCAAATAGCAAAATTGCCAAAAAAATGTGTTTAAAACCTGCAAATAAATGCAAATAAATCACATTGATTTTCACACCAAAAAAAAAACCATGAGACCATAGCTTGTTGCTTACTATTATGCTTTGATATAATTTTTCCAAGCATCCATAGCTTGTTTGAAATCACCTGCTTTATGCTTTTAGCCATAGCAACAAGGTAGTGAACTGTTTGATAAAATGCTTTGGTAGACATGTATGAAAAATGTGGTAGCATAGACAAGGCAATGAACTTTGGAAAAAATGCCTCAAAGAAATGTGGTCTCATGGTGATGGAATGCCATGACAAATGCCATGACAAGTGAATTGCTATGGATTGTCATGGCATTCCATCACCATGAGACCACATTTCTTTGAGGCCCAACCAGTTCACTGCCTTGTCTATGCTATTGCTTACTATTATGCTTTGACAGATTTTTCCAAGCATCCATAGCTTGTTCAAAAGCACTTGTTTTAGGCTTTTAGCCATAGCAACAAGGCAGTGAACTGTTTGATAAAATGCTTTGGTAGACATGTATGAAAAATGTGGTAGCATAGAAAAGGTAGTGAACTGTTTGAAAAAATGCCTCAAAGAAATGTGGTCTCATGGAATGCCATGACAAGCAAATGCAATTGGCACTACTCCTAGATATTAGTTATGCAATATGGAGTAATTGCATAATTGCTTAGGTTGACTTTGTAAAAACTATATTGTAATTAAAAAAAAATCATCTATCAGATCTAGTTATTAGTTATGCAATGTGAAGTAATTCTTTGAGTTTGAAAGATGTGCAATGCAATGTAATCAGCAATTTGAATATAAACTACAAAAATCTATTTTTACAATTCATTAGTTAAACTCTTTATTTTATTTGCTCTCTATAACTCTATTGCTATGGAAATTCCTTTCAATTAAAAAAATAGTTTTTGTCTCTTAGTCTACAATTTTTTACATTTTGTCATCTATCAACGTCTAGTTATTAGTTATGCAATGTGAAGTAATGCTTTGAGTGTGAAAGATGTGCAATGCAATGTAATCAGCAATTTGAATATAAACTACAAAAATCTATTTTTTACAATTCATTAGTTAAACTCTCTATTTTATTTGCTCTTTATAACTCTATTGCTATGGAAATGCCTTTCAATTAAAACAAATAGTTTTTCTCTCTTAGTCTACAAATTTTTGTTGCTATGTGTAGAACATTACAAATGGATCAACATCGAAGGTTGAATACGGATCAATACCATGCATTTGATGAGAGAGTAGTTGATGACTAGAAGGACATGGACAAATATCCATGTCCATGTAATGATTGTCTTGGTGGAAAGGTGAGAAAAATAAATCAAATTTATCGACATATGATAAGATATGGGCATAGTGGTATAAGCCCTTGGGATTACAATTATTATGAAGATATGATAGAATTGCAGAGTGTGAGAGATGAAGAGGCAACAAACATAATGAAGTGACACCAAATAATATAGATGAAGAGGCAGCAATGTTAGACGAAGGGTTTGAAGTTGATAGAATGTTGAATGAGGGTCTAAATGATGATTGAGCCAAGTTGATGGAGGATGCTTTAAAGCCTGTGTATGCTAATTGCAAGGTAAGTCGTTTGACAACAATCCTTCAAATTCTTAACTTGCAAGTGGTGTTTGGTTGGACAAATGAGAGTGTAGATCAATTATTGGCATTATTAAGTTTGTTGTTACCACTTGACTCTACATTGCCAACAAAATGAAGTCAATGTAAAAAGAAAATCACTAAGCTAGGCTTAGGGTATGAAAACATCCATACATGTGTGAATGGTTGTGTATTATTTCACAAGAATCTTGCAAGTGAGTGAATGTCTGAAATGTCATGAAGCGAGGTATAGACAAGGGTTGAAATCAGTTGTGGTTCCTAGAAAGGTTCTTCGCCACTTTTCGATAATCCCACAATTACTTCGAATGTATAGGTGTAGAGACATTGTTGAACTTATGCAATGACATGCCCAAAATAAGAGCACCGATGGAAAATAACATGTGCCTGATTCTAATACATGGATGGAATTTGATAACAGATGGCCTGGTTTTTCTCAATATCCTTGTAATATAAGGTTGGGTTTGGCTCTAGATGGGTTGAGCCCATTCTCAGATCAAAGTACTAAATGGTCAACTTGGCCAAGGGACAATCAAGAAGTAAAGTGGTATATTCCAAAACCAGTCACACAGATACTACAGAATAAGAAGAAGAGAAACAGAGCAATCTTGCATTCAAAACTTAAATCTTCATTCATATTACAATATTCAGATTCTGATCATCCAGATCGCACAAGGCGCAGGAGAGAGCATAAGTCTGACACACTAGACTCAAAGCTAGACTCGATCTAAAACTTAGAACTCGATCTCAACTCGTTGTGTCTTAGAAGGCGTCTTTGGGGTCCTCTTATAGGAAGAGACTGGTTCCACCAAAGCAAAGCTTTTACCCTCTTTACAATTTTTGTTGAGTTCCGTCAATAGATGAGTGACACCTAAGAGAATCTTATCCGTAGCAACACTTAGAAAAGTAAATGCGTGAACATGGATAAGAACCAACCGACAAAACTTTCCGTAGCCATAATTAAAGGCGTGAACAGGAAAAGTAGACAACCGTGATTAAGACACATGTCACGTACATGCCGACTTTACACCCAAAAGTCACTATGGGTTTTGCTTTTTAATAATAGGGTAGCATCCTATTTATCACATCTTAACGTGGGTGATATCACGGCACAGACAAGCCCTTGTGCTAACAGAATTAGAACGGAATGGGATCTAGAAGTTCATCTGGAAGTTCTTCAAAAACGCGTTCCCAATCATCTCTTCTTTCATTGAAGGCGTGATCAACTTGAACCATGTAGTCTCGAGAGTAGGCTATGTCTTGCTCAAATCTTGAGACTACTAATGCTGGTTGAAGATGCATCTCCATATTGAAAATCTTCACTTGTGCTTTCCACTGCTGTCTGAGGGGAAAAAACTCTAATCTTGGAAACCTGTATCCTGATCTTGGATAACACATTAAATAATGAGTTAGAGCATTACAAATCTTATGATAAAGATTAGGATATAACAGATTAAAGAATTCTTCCATATCAGCATTAAATCTTGCACCAATCAAATCTGCATAATCTTCAAAGGTATCTTGATCAAAACTTATTCGAGTTATCAACCCAAATTTTATTCCTTTTAGAAGATTCATTTTACTGGTTTTAGACCAGTTCATGCCAAAAAGACCTTTGATGCGTAAATGGATTGCATTTCTCCCACACCAAAATTTTATTGGGGCTGTAGTTAATCCAAAAGCTTCTTTGAACTCAATTTCTTCATCTGGATCAACTAATGATTGGTGATGGTAGGCAATGAGATCTTGGAGATTTCTGAACCATTTGTTTAAGAAGTATGATTCAAGTAATGTAATCACAATTTCTTTTGGAAGAGAGGGGAGAGATATGACTTCCCTGTCACTATGTACCATGTACATTCCTGTTCCATCGGGTCTATACCAATCTGGAGATAGAAATTCAAGATCAGTATAGATCGAACCTGCCATTTCTCTGGTTAGAGTGTCTGCAAGGGGATTGTTTTCTCCTTTGATCCATTCAATGTCAAAATCATAACTGAGAAATTCAAAATACCATCTTGCAACGCGACCTTGAGCTATATCTTTGTTGGGCTTCTTTTTTAGCAGGCTTCTCATAGCTTGGCTATCAGTTCTTACAGTAAAATGGACGGGCTTAAGGAAAATTTTAAATTTGTCTAATCCATTTTTAACTGCAAGAATTTCTTTCTCATAAATATGATATCTGCCTTGGGTATCTGTAAAGGTTCTTGACCTGTATCCGCAGATATTCTTTAATCCACTTTCTTCTTCCTGTATCAAAACAGCTGACCAGGTATTATCAGAAGCATCAGTATATAGAAATAGTGGAAGTTCTAATACTGGATTTTTTAAAGCAGGTAAAAATTGACATTTTGCTTTAATTCTCCTAACTGCTTCTGTAGCATTATCAGACCATCCTGACTGACCATCTTTGATATGAACCTGTATTAGTCTTCTATCTTCAGCCAATCCTTTGTAAAAAGGAGAAATATAATTCAAGCATCCAAGAAACCTTTGAATTTGTTTCTTATTTTGTAATATATCTGGAAAATCTTGAATTCTCTGTAATATATGGGGTTGAAGTAAGACTTTACCATTGCTCATATGTAATTGGTATCAGAGCCTAGGAATATAATGCCCGATATTGAAACTCAAATTCAGGATACTTTCAGACAAGTATATTGTCCATCAGGAATTAGTATTTTTGTCAAAATTGCTGCTATAGTTATTGTTTTTATCTTAGCAATAGTTTGGATCTCGAAAGTAGCATTGCCCCATTGAGCATTTCTGAAGAGTTCATAAAAGAGTAACGTCCAGAAAAAGGAAGAAGCTATCACCAGTAGCTGTGGACCCGCAGTAAGACTATAAATCCCTGTTGAAGCCGAAGGATAGGCGTTAAGGGTGAGCAGTGAGACGGAAATTGTAGCAGTGAACGGATTTAAGGCGATTCCAAGTAAGTTCTAAATCTCTATAATGGCTAGTCAGCGCTCAATGAATGCAAGTGGTTCTCTTTCAAGTGTGATTCACAATTATTTCCAAGATAAGGATGAACTAGTAGATAATACAGGCAATTTCAAATTTCCTGAAATAAAGATATCAGATCTTTATCCTGAAAAAGGCATTAAGGCAAGAACTATGAATAGTGTAAGACAATCAGAAATTAACTTAAAAGTTTCTGGTGTTGGTATATGTCCAGTCTATCTTCCATTTCTTCTTCCCGAAGACATTAAAAGATGGAAAGAGAAAGGCTTTTTTCATGTTCATTTTTCTTTAGTTGATATTATTCTCCATCCCCATTTTAATTTTGATATAGGAGCTGAATATTTTTGTACTCTCATCGACACTCGTTGTAGAATATGGGATCAGGCAGTCATAAGTCAATTCAAAGGAAGATTCGTCAAATCTTCTGATGAACAAAAAGGAGGTGATGCATTGTTATCTGTCAGACCAAACTTCACCATCAGCCTTGATGACAAATTTATCCAATCTGCTTTCTGCCTTCTCTTACAAGTCAAAGGTGTAGTTTTACAACCTGACTCTGTGTACGCTACTGTAGGTGGTAGGTGTGTATATAGGTTACTTAACACTATTTTTCCTCCTTCCATTTTTCCTGCGGGGGTAAGTTATACTGAAGCAAACTCCAATGTAGATGAGTATGGTAGACATATTGATGCAACTGGTTTTGATATAGGTTTCCCTGTCATTGAAACCCTCATAAATCAAACTCAAACCCAGCCTAAATTCCAAAAACTTCCAACTTCCTCAAATAGCTTTCTATCTGGAAAACCCAGACAACAAAGTAGAAGATTGGCAAGTATTGATCTACATACTCTACCAGATGAATCATTATTTATCCAACCAGAAGCCTCATCTAGTGGATCTTCCTCTAGATTACCCAGATCTTACTCTTCGTCCCGCAATTTTCCTAGTACTTCTAACAAACCATTTATTGATTATAATCCTGAAGAATTTTTAGATACTCCCCTTTATAGACAACCATCTGTAAAAAGAAATATGTCCAGAACATCTTCTGATCTAAGTTCAGATCCTGAACTTATAAACCAACTTGCAAGACAAGTAAGCAAGAGACTTTCTTTGACTCCAAAGAATGATCAGCAGACAGATCAGAAAGGCAAAGGAATTAAGCTCACCAGAATAAATGAGAAAAGTTGCATGCTTAGGGAAAAAATACCTAAGTCAAAACTTCCTAGAGCAAATTCTGAAAAGAGACATAAATACAAGATGGAATTAAATCATCAGGAACAGGAGATCACAAGTTACGAGCCAGGCAGATGGCCTACTTCTGAGGCTTTCACAGTCTTAAATCCTGAGAAGAAGACATGGGGAAAATATGAAGCAAGACTTCATACGGACTTGGGAAAGAAACAAAAGAGTTCTGAAGCTCAGAGAAATTGGATTTCTCAGTGGATGATCTCAGCCCAAGATAACATTGATGACATAGCTGTAGATCTAAGATTTTCTACTGAACAATGTCTAGATACTGTAAATAAGGTTGACATTATTTCTGAAGATCAGCAAAAGCATCTTTCAGTTCTTAAAAATGTAGAGCATTATTGTGGAACTTTGTCTAATGAAATTTCCAATGTTAACTATGATGTTACTCAAGTACATAATAGTGTAAAGAGAACAATCTCTTCACATGAACATCAAGATAGTTATCTGACACATATATATGGTGAACAAGCAACAAACGAAACTGCTAGAAGATCAGCTCATTCTGAAAATCAGATTCTTCTAGACACGGTAGCCAGAAAATTAGAAAAAGTCAGATTATACACTAAAAAGATCAGAGTAGCACAAGCTGGAAAAGACAGTTCAGAAGAAGAAGATAAAAGTAGAAAGGGAAAAGAAAAAGTAAACCCTTCACAAAAGGTTATAATCCAAAGAAGGAAACCCCTTCATACAGAAAAGGATGTAACCACTTCTTCCAAAAAGCTCTTAATAAGAAAGAAATCTCTACATGAAGATATGCCTAAAGTCAAAGAACATTCTCTAACCATTAAAGACAAGACCATAGTTAAAAAAGATTGGTTAGAAGAATTAGGCATAGAAGAAGAACAGGATGAACCAGTCTACATGGATGAACCTGGTTATGCAAATAAAGAATCAGATGTTGATCTTTCAGATGTACAAAGTCTAACAATTTTTGATAGTGATTCTTCTTCCTCTTTTAGCGAGGATATTGATTTATTAGATTCTTCTAATTTACAAATTATAGAAGAAACAGAACCTTGGGAATCTTTGAAAAAGGTCTCAATGGATATTGAAATGCAGGATCTAGTTTCAGAAAATATAAGGCCAGAACAACTCCGACCTTATGCCTCAAGTGGCTATATTCTGAACATTGACAAATTGGTCAATCCTTATGAAGCCATTTGTACCTGGACAGACACTTTAGAAAATTTGTTTGATAGAAATGGTACATGGTCTGAACCTGCAAAAGTTCTATACTTAGTCAGACTCGTGGCTGGCAAATTGAGAAACTGGTGGAACAATCTACCAGATGTTGGCCCTATGCCAAAAATTACTCCTACATCCTCATCGGATCCGGTTTTAGTTGATCCTACAAATATAGGAAAAGATGATATTATCCAAGCTGGTTTTGATGAATTCAAATGGTTATTAACAGATCTTTTCTGTGATGACATCTCAAATCAGGCCCTAGAAGCAAATAAGATTTTGCAATCTATGAAGCTTAAAAACTTAGCCAAGTTTGATGCTTATAACTGTATGTTTGAATCATACATGGTTGCAGCAAATAAGATGCACGACTTAACCACTAAGCAATATTATTTAAATTCTTTACCTTGTGGTTTAGGTGCATGGGCTCAAGATTATATTATCAGAAAAGAGAATAAGCAGCTTGATGATGTAACTTTTCCTACTATAAAAAGATTGATCAGATATAAGTTAGAGAAACAATGCCTTCTGGGTGCTCTACAGACCAACAAGGAAGAATACAATTACACCTGTAATTTAAAATATTTTTGTGATCTTCCTCCGATCAATCAGTTAAAAGACTTCCAGCAGTTAAAACAGTTTAAGAAAAATAAGTGTGGAAGTAGATGTAGATGCAAGAAATGCACTAGGCCAAATCACCACGAAGGAGAGTTTACTTTTAAAAAAAGTAAACATGGTTATTTCAAGAAAAGGAAATTCAAAGCAATTCCTTATAAGAAAAGGAGATCTTCTAAGACTCCTCCTTACTTGCTTCAAAAAAGGCAGAATTCTGCTCCAAAGCATATTAAGTGCTTTATTTGCAAAGGACCACATTATGCAACAAATTGTCCTAAAAAGTTAAACCCTGGATCAAAGATCTATGCAATCTTCGAAGAAGATAATCCAGAATGGGAAGTGGTTAAAAGCAGTCATTCACTGCATTTTCAACAACAGCTTTATGAATTAGTTGAAGAAGTTCCTGAATCAACATTTATGTTGAAATTTAAAGGATTAAAAGATAGAAATAGGCATTCAAGAAATTTGTCCGTTTCTACTTCTTCGTCTAATTTATCAGACACAGATGAAGACTTTCTTGTTACACTGTTAAAATCTACTCTATCTGATTTATCAATACAGATACAGGTTGAAAAGTCTAAAGATCCTTATAAATTAACAGGAACCAGAGATGAAAGAAAAAAGGCTGTTCATCAACATCTTTCTAGACTAAAAAGTTTAGAATCAAAAAAGAATGAAACTGAGAAACAACTCAAGAAACAGCAGAAGCCTTCAAAGAGGGACCTCTCTCCACATGGCTATAAAGTTCCCCCTTGGCAACAGAAGCATGAAGAGCCTTCTTCCTCCAGATCCAGACATAAACATTCCTCTACTGATCCGGATATCATAGGTATTTTTAAGAAGTTTGATCTCTTATTAGAAGACACTGCAGATTGTAAGAGACTTCTTCTTAAACAACAAAAGGAGATCAGAAATCTCTCTGCGGAGGTGGGAGAAATTAAAGATTTACTTTTCAAAGTAGATCAAGATAAATCTGCAGAATCAGAAGCTAGCAGCAGCAATAGCCTCATCCATAAAGAAAATTCTTGCTCTTTACTTTTAGCAAACCATGGAAATTATATAAGAGTAAATTTCTGTTTTCCTGGTTATAAAAACATCCCATTAGATGCTTTTGTGGATACAGGATCTTCAAGATCACTAGCAAAAACCAATGCTATTCCTCCTCAATTTTGGAAGGAAAGAAAAGATATTCCACAAAGCTATGCTATAAATGGTGAAAAAATCAATATGGGAAGGTATGCACAGGATGTCCATATAGAAATCATGGGAAAAACATTTATTACTGATTTCATTGAATATAATGATTTAGAAGATGATGTTCTTCTAGGTTTTCTATTTCTAACAAAATATGAGCCTCTCCAGTTTTGGAAACACAAAATTGCTCTTAGGCATGAAGAAGGTCAGTTAGAAATACCAGCTCTTAAAATTGTAAATCATAAATTTGATAAGAGCAGGAAAAAGAAGGAATCAGTAAAAGAAGTGGGTGAAAAAGGTACAGATATCTTTCTTAAGATTAAGCAAAAGTTCGAAAAGAATTGTTGTAGCCTTAATCCACTACAATTCTGGTCTCAAGATCACGAAGAATGTGAAATACAATTAAAACCAGATTGTATGTCAGTCATCCCTCATGAACCAGCTTATCTAATGAGTCCTACAGAAACTGCAGAAATGGATGAACAGCTGGAAGAATTACTGGATGGACAGTTCATCAGACCAAGCAAAAGCCCATTTGCTTGTCCAGCATTTTTGGTTAACAAAAGAGCAGAACAAATCAGAGGCAAAAAGAGGTTGTGTATAAATTATAAACCTCTCAATGATATTATCTTACCATTTAACTATCCTATTCCTTTTAGTACTGATTTAATCAGAAGAGCTGCAAATAAGAAGTATTTCTCAAAATTTGACTGTAAGTCAGGTTTTTGGCAAGTCAAGGTCAGAGAATCAGATAGGTACAAAACAGCATTCTCAGTTCCCCAAGGACTATATGAATGGAACGTAATTCCCTTTGGTCTATGCACTGCACCAGCATATTTTCAAAGAAGAATGGACCAGGCTTTAAGACACTTAAAAGATTTTTGTGCTGTTTATATTGATGATATATTAATATTTTCTGATTCAGAAGATCTTCACTTTCAGCATTTAGATGCCCTTCTCTCAGCTATACTAAAACATGGGATATGCCTGACAGCAAAGAAATTGGTAATAGGGAAAGATCGAATTGATTTCCATGGTTAGCAACTAAACCATTTTTCTTAATGCTATCATTGATTATACCAGGAAAGAGTGTGACTTCAGATACAATTGATGATTATCTAGAGCCATTATATGATGAGCTAATGTAATTGTGGAAAGGAATTAAAGCAATTCAATTTTTAAGGGATGGTCATTCAATCAAATTCACTTTAAGAGCTTCCTTATTGTTTACGATTCATGATCTTCCTACATATGGCACATTGTCTGGTCTTAGTGTTCATGGAAACCATGGATGTCGTGCTTGCAACTTTAAGGATTTTGTGAGGCACTCAAGAAGTTTTCTTAAGTGTATTTATTGTGGACATCATGCTTACCTTAAAATGGATCATCCATATCATCGACAAAAAATGTGCTTTAATGGTCAAGAAGAGAATCGTGAAGCACCATTTCTAATAACAGGTGACTACATTATTGAGAATGGACAAAAAAGAATGTCATTCATTGAAAATGATGGGATTACTGGTAGTAGATATGATCCATGTAATGAAAGTGGTGTAAAATGGTTGTGCATATTCTATAAGTTTCCATACTTCAAGGATATAGCCATTAGGCATATTGTTGACTTATGCATAATGAGAAAAATATAGCCTATGCTATTATAGAAACTATTTTTGGTGCTTTTGATACTATTTCATCATGTGAAGACTTTCGACAACTAAAGATTCATTGAAATATTTGGGTTGAAAAATACGATGATGAAAAATATAGAAAACCTAGTGCTCCTTATGTCTAGAAAAAGGAACAATGTGCATAATTCTTACAATTGATGTCTCAAACTCACTTTCCCACTGGATATGTAAGTAGTAGTATTAGAAGTGAAACTAACATTAATGACTTAAGAGGCCTCAAGACCCATGACTATCATGTCATAATCGAGAATATTTTACCTATTGTGGTAAATATACCAAGTTTGGAAAAGGGGCCAAGATTGACAATTATAAGGTTGGGCCTAATATTAAAGAGAATGAGTTTACATGTATTAGATCCTTCGAACTTTGATAGTTTGAGGGAGGAGGTTGTTGAAGTCCTTTGTCTATTGGAATGGGAATTTCCACCAACAATCTTTAACATTTCTATGCATCTTTTGATACATCTAGAATATGAACTAGAGCATTGTGGCCATGTAAGACAAGATGGATTTATCCTATAGAACGATATATGAAGGTTTTGAAAAAAATTGTTCGTACTAGGGAAAAACTAGAAGGCAGGATGTCTAAGGGATATTCAATGCAAGAGGCCATGTGATTTTTCACATAATATATGAAAGATTTAAAAAATGTCAATCGACGTGTATGGGATGATGATGAAGATGAGAGAGTTGCAAGTGAAGTATTAGAAGGCAATGGATGTCGCTTCAAGCTATCACATCAAGACAGAAGTGTGATACATGCCTATATTCTTCAAAACACATCTTTGTTCGATAAGTGGCGTAGGTAAAAAAAAAAATTACAAAATAATTTATTTACTCAATTGCATTTACACATTTATATTATTAATCTTACTATTTGTACGTTAATATTCTATGTAGAAAATATGAGGAAGAGAATCAAGCTTGGATACAACATCGACCTCAAAAGCGCAGACATCATGATTTGATTAGAGGTGATTCTTTTCCAAAATTTAAAGAATGGATTGCTAATGCAGTCGGTGATGCAAAAGAAGAATGTCAAGATATAACAACAGAGGAAAGTGAGCTTTCACAATCTCCACATTTATGGGCTATGCATTTTAGTGGAATGTGGGCCTATGGTAGTCATTTAAGAGTGGAAGAAAAAGACAAAGGAAAGACGAATTGTGATTGTGTTGTTAGTGTTGAATTTTTTCACGAAATTGAGAAGAAATTTTATGTTGGATTCATCCAAGAAATTATTCAAGTGGATTTTGGTGAAAATAGTCCTATATCATTAAAATGTAAGTGGATCCGGCCATTCACAGTATAAATTGATGAGTATGGATTTGTATGCGCAAATACATGACAATTTTTATTAGAGACGTATGAATCGTATGTTTCCCCTCTTCAAATTAACCAATCATTTCTAATTGATGATGTAAGAAGCCCAGGATGGTCATATGTCATTCAAACAAAGTCTTGTTCAAAACATAAATTCATGGAAGTTGTCGATATAATGCCTGATGGGCAATATGTTAATTTACAAGAAACATTTGAAGAAGTGGATGAAGATGATAATGGAGTGTTTGAAGAAGATATTTTGATTACCAATGAAGAGATTGGGAGAGAGAATGTATTGCATTTCATAGATGAGGATGATGAAAATCAATTAGATGCAAACACAAGTGATCATGATTCTGATCTTGCTGGCAATGCAAATGATTATGATGATGTTTTGTCACCTTAACTAGCATGCCACCTTAAGAGGTTAGCTTGTCACCTAAAATTTGGTTATATGTATGGTGTAATTTATTATTGAATGTAATAAAGATCTGAGTATAGGTATGCTTATTCATTGTTGTTTTACTGATACATTTCTAAATGTAATCATCATTATTTTGTTGGTACAATGTATACAAAACCTGAGATGTTCACTGCTGATTTGAAGTGCATTTAAATTAAGGTTCAATCATTCTTCTTAGTTTTCTTACTTTGGTTGAAATTATTTTTGTTTAGTTAGAATATAATTTTGTATTTCTCTGATATTTGGATAGCTTTAATTTGTAATACAGCTTCTAGCCTCCACGTGTATTGAATATGCTTGTGTGAAGGAAACAATAACAAACATCTGTGATTTAATAATACATATAGATATCTTAACATTAGGTGAACTAAGCCTCCTCATGACAAACAAATAAATGATCTCTTAGGTCTGACTGACACTGAAAACTAAAACTGAGAGACTGCAAAATTAGAAAAGTGTTTAATCTTTTCAATAAAATGATATCTAAAATACTACATTCATAATAAAATCTAATATCGCACTACCACAATAGTCAATAGAGGTAGGTGCAGGATGGTGAGACATATAGGTGAATGTACAAATGCTTACTGCAATACCACAACAACCAAATATGAATAGCACGTTTTGGCGGTGAGAACATGTTAACAACTAAAGTAAATTGCAGCCTTGCAAGGGGTAAATAGTGACACTGTGGTATGATGGTGAACAATCACTCAACCGCTAGAATTAACCCGCTATCCCTCGAGAATCCAAAGGGGTGTGTGTAGGGTGGTGGTACTTCTAACCCTACCATATCGCTACCACGCAATGGTCTTGATATGACAGAGCAGTATTGTGGTACAAGATATCAAAGCATTTAAATCATCAGTGGCAATGATTACACCTCTAAACATGAACCGTTCGATTTCCCAAGATAAAAGGCATGCAATCAAACTCAAAATATGGATAGATTATGAAATATTTTGCATGAATTGACATTAATAGTGAGGTGACCGAGCTCAGCAACAAATATACTTGGGATTTGACAACATTTTTTCAATCATTCACACAACTTAGAGTACCAGAGGCAAGGGAGTTCAAGGGGGAAGACCCTACAGCTATTATTTCACTAGGTAAGTTCATAGAAACCATCTGTAGCAAGTGTATAAGAACTGAATTTTCTCCAAGTAGACACTTAAAGAAATCAAGTAGGAGTAAATTCTTCATCATGCCACCTAAAAGAAGTCAACTTGCGAGTAAAAAGGAAGATTCCGCAATTTTTAAAACAAAGAAGAGGTCATTGCAACAATCCATTTTAGATGTGTTACCTAATTCTATAGACAAAGGATTCAAAAATGTGTTTAAAGATACAACCCATGGATGTAGAGACCTAATTATCCCTATCTCAGGGTGGGAATTGTTTTGGTACTTCTATGAAAAAAGGGATGACAAGATTTCAGTTTTGAATCCTTGGACCTTAGATTTGGCCAAATTGATAGTCCCAAATGTCTTTGTAGATGTTGAGCTTATTAAAGTATTGGCACAATATTATCACCTGGCTACCAGGACTATAAGAATGCTAGATGGTTCACCATTAGTGGTGCTGACTAAAGAAGCAATTATAGAGTGTTTTATGTTAAACAAGCAAGCTATCACTAAGATCGACTTGGACAAAAGTGAGGAGGATTGTATGAGATTGAGAAAAACCTACATGAATGATGAACTTTCTTTTACACAAGAAAATGGGTGTAAACAATAGGAGGATACCTGTCTCCCCCTCCCAAATTGAGAAATTTTCCATAGAAGACTTTCAAGTATATTTCAAAAGAACATATTTCGCTTTGTGCCAAGTGCTTGGAATAGATTCTCAAGAGAGGATGCCTATCAATCTCATGATGATGGAAATGAAGATACAAAATCCTAAAGTAAACATTGAGTATGAATTTGTTGTTGTAATTGAGAAAGGGCTACATGAGGGATTTTTGCAAGTAAGAACTTAACTCCCATCACTTTCATGAAATATTCTTTGTTGTGTCATTTAATATTGTACTAAAACAAAAAGAATGTGTTTGGGAATGACTGATAATCAAGGGAATAGGTTGTCTGTACAAAACTGGTGTTACATCTAGGATAATAGATGTAAAAATAGTGATTATGTAATATTTCATGATGATTTCGTAACAAGGGTCATGGCCAATCTTGGTCATATTTCAGGAAGATTGCCTAATGAAATCATGAAAGTATTAAGACCTTTAGCTTTGAAGCCAGAGCAAGGACACACTCACAATTTCGGTGATTGGTTCTTCTTAGTAGACCAAACAGTAACAAGGGTTTATGGGTGTCCTCAAGCCCCACATGTTTTACCTAAATTTGTTTCTATTCAAATTGCATTTTTAGAATTTATGTCACAAATGTTATGGATGGAGCAGGATGTTATGAAAAGACAAAAAAGGGGACATTCCTCCCTGATCTAACTGAATGTGAGGAGCTATCCATAGGGTCTAACACTCTTGAAGAACTGTAGAGCTATTTGAAGATGAGGTATTCATTGAAGTCACAAGGAGAAAGGGTCTTTGATCCTGAAGGGCATATTAATTTTATAAGGTAAACACTTCTCACCAGATCTAGGATTACCCATGAAATGGATTATGAAGAAGATGTAATAAGAAATTAATTTACACCTCATGAAGTTTTTTAGAGGAAGAGGAAGTGGGAAATCATAAAGAGGCTTGAGGAGGAGAAGAAGAAAAGGGACATTGGATTCCAAGGATTCTATTTTAAAGAAGGGGATCCTATCAAAAGGATGAACTTAATAATTGACAACTTTGAAAGATTATATGTTCAACTAGAAGAGAAACCTGAGGGTTGGTCTTCAAAACCCTCCAAGTTGCCCATCAAACCAAGTGGTATTGTAATCACAGAGCCCATACCAGACATTTCCATAATACAATCAAAAGCATCCCCTGAGCAACCAAGTCCTAAAAGGCAGAAGACACATAGAGTGGCCCCCTTAGTGGCACATGAAATAAGTGAAGAAGTAGGGGATACTGAAGAGGTAGCCAGTGTACTTGTGAATTTTAAAGATGATGAAGTTGATCAGCCACCGCCTAAGCTTGCAACTGATGCTCACAAACCAGAAGAAAGAGTGGATGTACATGGGCATAATTATCAAGAAGTGCATGATGATGAAAGGGTGATTGCTGCCCTTAGATTTATTGAAGATGATGAATTTATTCAAACTCGTGAGTTTAAGGATTTTTGGATTAAGATGAAAATGAAAGAATTTGAGGAGAGACTCCAAATTAATAAGATGGGCACTGAGGAGTCACAGCATGACCAGATTATTGCCCAGACTTTTGAAGAACTTTGGATTAATGAAATTACTGTTAGCCCCCAAGAAGCAAGAAAATTGGTCTTAGAAAGCAATATACTAATTATTCCTGGGATGGAGTTAAAAATATATTCTTATTGGATCAAGTAAGAATCCAAGAAGATCCCATGTTGGTTTCTGAATTCAATTCAAATGAGGGAATGAGTGGCACATGTTACAATCCAAAAATTGAAACACTAGCCTTTTGGACAAAGCAAAAAAGAACAAAAAAACCAAGATTGCTTGATGTTGTACAAGAAATGAGAGGGAATACCATGGTAAAGAAACTTCAAGACACATCAACATTGGAGGCAGCTACTATGACAATGCACTCAACAATGTTTACTAGGGCCGCGGTTAAAGGTATGGAGCTTGTTGAAAAAGACTAATGAAGAAACAAAGGAGCAAAGAGGAAAACCCTCAAGGTATTGGAAAAGTTCTTGGAGCATAGGGTTAAACTAATTGTGGAAAAATTGGAAAATGTGTATGAATGTTATGTCCCCTTGTCACAAGCAGTTGATCAGATGAAGGCCCGTGTACCTATATTGGTCCCCTTATTCAAGAAATGGCAACTTGTACATCACACCTTAATAAATTTGTGCAGAATTTTACAAAGGAGTGTTGAGGCCCCCACAACTTTAAAACCTACTAAGCAAATGGTTTGAATGGTCATAGATGAATTTCAATACATATCTACAGAAGACCAAAAGATCAAGGCAAGAATGGATTCATTTCATGCACTAAAACAATGGTTTGTGCCTAAGATACTAGGGGATGATGATCAACTAAAAGGCTCCAAGGGTTGGCTAGATGAGTTTAGACAAATTGTTCCCAACTACCTCACTAATTTACAGAAGGATGGTGAGATAAATCTTCACAACCTTAGTTTAACCTTGGATGGAATAATTGCACTAGATGTTGGATACCCAAAATTCATCACAGACGCCAAAAGGTTATTAGACAGCTGATGGAAGAGTCACTTGGCCAACACACAAAAAATCTAGGAGTACAAATGGCCTCATGATTACACAGTGTACCAATGGGATCAAACATATCTAGCTCCCCCAAAAGAATAGGCCTTGTAGTGAAGTACCAAGCCTTGCAGATACTATTATGGAGAGAGGACCTTGCCAGATCTGAATGATCATAGGTACCTTATGATGAGTAACGAACTTTCGTATCTTGCGAGTGCTCTGGACTTCAACATCTGATCATTTCTCATCTTTCATTGCTTTTATGTAATCCTATGTAAACAACATTAATTAAGATTTTTTTATTTATGTTAAAAGTGGGTAACTGAAAAGACACTTTTTGACATGTCAGTCAAGACAAAATTTTGAAATGTATTGTAAAATCTTTTTGAAGATCAATAGAATTAAGTTATAATTGGTGGTCAAATTCTGGTTTGAATTGTTTGTTGAAGTGAATTAATGAATGTTATCTTGTTGTCTCCAATTTGATCTTTCCTTGTTATTTAAATCAATATATCAAGGGTATATCTAGTTTATCAAAACACATTTGTTGTCTTTGTGTGGTTAATTTACTGGTTCCTTCAAGGAAGGATTAAATTCCTTTAAATAAATCATAGTAGCCTGGGGAGAATAAGTAAATCAAACTAACAAGGAGATATGTGGTTTACAATTAGGAATGATTTATTGGTGTCAAAATATCATCATATATGTTAATATTTGATATATATTTGTGTTGGTTCAAATCCCAAGATAATTGGAGACAAATCAGACATAACCTTACTAGAGTATGTTTTTCCTTCATCCTACTTATGTTATGTTTTTATGAGTTCTTTTCTCTTGAATATATCCATAAGGAAAATTTGTCTGATACCTGTAATTGCAAACATCTTCTTGGTTTTTGACTGCAAATTCTTTTTAATCTGTAAACTGAATTCTATTTTAAGTTTCCATTTGTAGTTATTAGCGGATTGGAAAGTCAACAGTTATCAACTTATGAACTCAATAAAGTTTTAATGATTCAAGTTGTTGATTTATATATTATTATTTATTTGGAATTCAGGAAATGAGGAAAAGGACTGTAAGGTGAAAATTAGACGATAGTGATCATAATACTGAAATTTCAGTGATAGATTATGTGTGCTTTCATATAGAAAAAGTGGCCAAGAATAATGAATATTTATCATGTCTTGGTTTGACAAACAAGCAATTTGTAAATCCACTAAGTAGTATATTATTTGTTTAATAGTGTTTAATGAAATTTTATAGGCAAGAGCTTTATGTATATAAGACATAATATGATATTGTTTTTGTTTTATAGGCAAGAAAAAGAGTGCAAAGAAAATGCAAAGAAAAAAAAAAGGAAAGAAAAGATACACTGTTGCCATCCGTAGAAGCCAACACATTTATGATTCAACAAATGGAATTGGTGAAAACAATAGTTGTGATGATGTGCAGCCCGATATAACATATGGAGATGTGCAGCCTGATATAGCACATGGTGATGTGCAACCTGATATAGCACATGGTGATGTGTAGCCTGATATAGCACATGGTGATGTGCATCCTAATATAACACATGGTGATGTGCAATGTCATGATGATCTATTAGCACAAAGTCTAAGAGAGATTAATGAAAAAAATCAGAGCAAAGGAACAACAGGTCTGCAGATGATTTATTCAACATTAAAGGATGTGTTTGAAGTGAAATCTGCATAGATTGGTATTGATCTACCTACTCATGCCACACCTAATGTGGCCAAGGAGCATGAAGTTTTGATTAATGAAAGTCATGAAGAGAGTCCTCTTGCATCTATTGTGCCTCAAAGTGCACCGGTTGCATCTAGAACTTTTGATGGAACTAGTGGATCAACTAGAAATACTGGCAGTGGTTCAATAGAAGATGTGTCTACTTTTGTCAAAAGACAAAGATTGAATCAAGATTTGTATAGATCTATAGAGAGGAATGCAAAAGAAATAAAATTAGAAGGCAAGAATCCATTCTTGGTTGAGGTATCGAGAGATGGTGAACCCATTGGGCCAAATGCTGCAAAGTGGACCTCCAAGTTGGGTGTAAGATGTAGGGCCCATTTGGATATTTTCAAATCAAGTTTTGTAGAGCAAGATCCATGAATTGTGGAAAATGTTATACAAAAAACTGAAAATGCTTTTGAGACTAGTGGTCGAAAAATCTCTAGAAAATATTACAAGCAAAAGATGAGAATTTTGATGAACATTTTTAGATACAATTGCAGAAAAATAATCATGGAGGGAAAAGAAAGGTTAGACTCCACTCTATCTCCCAAACAGTGGGAGGCATTGAAAGAAAGTATGCATTCCGAAGAATATTTGGCAAAGAGTAATAGAGCAAAGAGTAATAGAGGCAAGAGAGCAAGAGATAATGTGAGGGATGGATATACATTTGGCTAAGGCGGGTTGCAAGCAAAAATGGAAAATTTTGCAGTAAGTGTATGGATTTTTAGTTCAATTTACATGTGCTATTATTTTGATTTTTTATTGAACTAACTATATGTTGAAATTGACATTGTATTTTAGGTGGAAAACAGTTTTAAAGAAGCAGGTGCAAAATATATTGTCAATTATATGGCAGCACTAGATCCTAGTAAATCTAAGAGTAGGATGAAGTGGAAATCTAGTTCGTCAACAAAGATTTCACAACCATTTGTTAAATTCCCAATAGGAGCCTCTCTAGATCATGTCAACTCAAATGAAGGGTACCAACATGTAATGAGTTGCATATTCGGTCTCACTCAACAAGTTTCGCAGTTGGTTGCCTCCATTAACCCTATAGTTTCTACATGGAATGAGCATAAATCCACAGATTCAGATGAGGTAAGAGGCTCTATTGATCTCATTTCTTCTTGTTTGGAAATTTTGTATACAAATTCCTCTTAATATGTAGATTATTGAAATCTGAACGTAGGAGAATCCAACCCAGTTTCTTTATTGTTGAAGTGATCCAAAAAATGTTCTTTTGGACAAATTTATAGCTTACATTCTTTACTTGATTATTGAATGCTTTGTATATTTTTTGCATGATGGTTAAACCACATGTAGAGCAATTTTATCAAAGTAGTAGGAAAATGAAAACACCTTCATGATGTCAATAGAGTTGTCGATATTGATAGTGATCATGATGAATTGGACAAGAATGTGTGACACAGTCGTCATAGTTGTGTTGAAGTTGAGGTAATATAAGAGTGGTCAGTTATCTGTCCAAATGTTTTGTCATTCTTCATTCTTAAAATGTTCTTTTGGACAAAAAAATTTAGATTTTGTATTCTTTAAGTTGTAAGTTAATCTGTCCCAATGTTTTGTCATTCTTCTTTTGGACAAAAAAATTATAGCTTTTGCATTCTTTAATTTGTCCTAATGTTTTGTCATTCTTCATGCTTAAAATGTTCTTTTGGACAAAAATTTATAGCTTTTTCATTCTTTACTTGCCTTATATTAATTTTTGCATGATGATTAAACCACATGCATAGCAATTAAATGAAAGCGGAATGAAAAGAAAAAGGCCCTATCAATAGAGATCTTTACAAAGCTGTACAACTTCATGTCAATGTTGATAGTGATTATGATGATGTACTCGATGAGCATGCACATGATATTTATAGTAGTAGTCGTGTTGAACTCGAGGTGACTGCTATGAAACCACATGCAAGTAAGTACTGTTCAAGTAAGTAATGGTTGTTTTATTATGTAAATAATGGTATTCACTACCCATTTGATAGAAGCTAGTTAGAATAGTAGTGAAGTATAATTAGCTAGTATACATAGATTATGGAAATAAGGGAGAACATATAACTTGCATATGGAAGTTTTGCATAAATGTTGTCTTTATTGATAATTACAAATGTATGGCATCCCACACAAGTCATGGGAATAACTATTTCAATTCAACATAAGATATAAACTATACATTTGAAGATATAAAGGGAAAAGAGCATATGAAGAGAGTAGAGATTTGTCATTGCCTGAATGACGAACCCCAAGTTGAACCGTTGCATCCCTGCTTCAGTCCCTCTCGCTTGGTTGCTCCAAAAGTTGACTTGCTACTACTTGAGATTCTTGCAAGAGATTAGAAAAGTTGTGTTAGAGCTTAGGACCCATATTCTCTACACATGCTACATCAAAAAACATATAGTCCATTCTCATAAGGCCTTGAAATAGTTTGCAACATCATAAGTATCAAGGAAAAGCATAGGAGTATCATTAAATCATGAAGCATCATTGGAAGCTTTTGGCTTCACTATTTTTATCTAACATGTTTGTTCACTGTGCAAGTATAGGTGAAATTCTCATTGCAGGAGTATTTTCATTTGATATTATACCATGTGGAGTAAAATGGGCTCCCACAAGGGTTGAACCCAACATGTTTCCCTCTTGTTTCATTTGAGAGAGATAATCACAAGTGGAATTATCAATGAAACCCTTGAAGACAAACATTACATAATCATGATTATGTTAATAAGGGACAGTCTCCTTTGTAGTGAAGGGTTGCCCTTATCAATAAAGACACTCCACTATCAACATAGTCATGGTTCAAAATTTGGCCTTCAAGGATTCCATGATGGTTTTCATGAATAATAATAGTCTATTATGCACCGATAGAGAGCGATATTGCATTTGATGAGACTCAATATTCATCTACAAATGTGGAGGATAATGCATTGGGCATGAATGACAACCTATGAGAGCAGAGGACAGTCAAGATCATGATACACTCGGTAATCCAATCAAAAGGATGACAGTATTAAATGATGTCAATATTATGAAGAGAGGACTGTATAGTTGTAATCACAAAGAACAATTACTTTAACTTCCAACAGTATCAATGGGGTAGTGCTGAACAAATGATGATAGATTTGGTTGGAGTGCCACTTTAATGCGCAAAAGAAAATGGTGCTTCATTTTGTGGGTTTTCTTTCCAAATATAAGGAGTCATTGATTATAGAGAAAATTTCTATGCACAAGAAAATACCATAACACAATAATAAGAACAATGATGCAATAATGGACTGTGCTTCACCTGGAAGAGAGGACATTATTTTTGTGACAGTCATGCAAAGATCTACTTGATGATAGCACTGCTACCCAAAGGAAAGACATAATGTTCTTGGTGTCACCATGGAAAGCAAAATAACCAAGCCATGAATATATAAAAGGAAATTCTCATCAATTAAGTGCTTCTACAATACAATAGAAGGCAGTGGAGGAGCTACACTTGGCATAGTTCAAATTCAGCAAGGTATATAAAAAGCAGAGATCTATTTAAAGAGAAAAATTTATAAGATACCATGCATTCACATTTTGTTGGATGATTTAACAAGGAAAGTACAGATTAAAGAAAGGTTTGGGAATATTTTAGACACCTTGCATATTCTTGAAATGCTTGCTATGATAATCCATGTATTTAAAGGCCACAGTTCTGAAGACAGTCATCATCACTATGCCAATTCCAACATTATGTTCTTTGAAATCAACATAAGGATATTGCCAAATTATCCAAGGGCCATGAAGTGGGTCGGGTTTTTGAAAACCCTATAGGCACTGTATAGTCTCTTAAAACATAAAGCTTTATAATAACTTGTAGAAGAAAAACACAGAATGCTAAATGTGAGCCGAGGGTTTCATAGCCTCGAGTATTTGCATAGAAAGATGAAAACAACAGTAAGCTAGGTTGAAATTTCAAGGGTTTCCAGAATATGTAGGTTCAAAACCATGACCTTCAATAAGCAAGCATTACCTGCAAATGGGTATGCCAAGAAACCCTCATCTAAGGAAATGACTCTCAAATGAAGATATAGAAAAGAGTATGAAGAAACCTTCATAATTTCTTCCACGGAGAAGCATCGAGCATGAGGAGATGTACAGAGAAGAAATCAAAACATTTTTAGCATTTTCTAAACAAGGAAAGCAAAAAAATAAGTTTTCTTTCACAGAATCAAAGAAACCATATTACTTTATGCAAGGAAAATGCCATACCACGCACAGATCCTATAGAAGAAAACTCTGTAATCTCCATGAAAGCTTCAATCTAACCCTTGGTGGCTCGAGAAAAAAATAGAAAGAGTGGAAAATGCAAATGAAGGTGAAATGTGTGTTGAGTCATGGTTTTGGTGTTGGGGTTTCCAAAGCCCTAAAGTTGGCCAACAAACAAAGGGTGATTTTTTGCCTTTGTTTTAAACTTTTAACATGAACTAGTGCCCTGCATAACGTTGAATGCCTTTTGCATACCTTGCAAAGTATAGTCAATGTCCCCTTTTTGCATATTTCTTTTCAAATGTGGCCGAGTCATGCCTTTGTTTTGCATGAATTGAAATAAATTTGAAATGTAAAACATTGATTTAAGTGATGTAATTATAAGTCACTTTATTAAATGTTGAATATAGTGCAAGATAAGAGGAGTTGGTTTTCTAAGTATGATTCAAGGGGGAATAGTTGAAAATTGATGAGTTGTGCCAAACATATAGGGGAGGTTGGAGGAAGTTATCCAACATATGGAGAGGATGTAAGAGTGCTTTTGACTTGGTTTTGGAGGGAATGAGAGCATCTAGGGGTAGTTTCTCATGCTTTTATGATGGGTAAGATCAAGGTTTGACCTTTTCTTCACTTTGCAGTCATTTTGGAGGGAGTTTGGGGGCTATATTTTAGGATTTTTGGTTATACATGACCAAGAAGTTTCTAGTTCCCATCTTTGTGCAACTTCTTGAAAAAGGATATAGTAACTTCAATTTTCATTGTTGCAGTTAGTTCTTTTCATTCTCATGCTACATTGTAACTCATTTTGGAGTTTTTTTAGCAGGAGACAACATTGTAACTCTTTTACAAACTTGTACTCAACTATATTTTTACCTTTCAATCAATAAAATCAAGCTATTTTGCCTTCTCAATACTGGATATTGTGTAATAACATGAAATTATTGATATTTCCTTGTGATGATAATTTTTATCCTTGGTTCTAGTCTAGTTTCTCATTTCCTTTATGCAGGAGTGCATGTTTGTGCAGGTCATAGTTCGTGTTCTACTAGTTCTATGCAAGGTTCAACTATGAAGTCAAACATTTGAGCCTCTAGGAAGGTCATTTGTTGTTCCTCTTGAATTTTGTTATAAACTTCAAAGCCTCTCTATGAGATACTTATGCAAAACATGTCAAAATTGAGTTGTGTATGTTGTAGTGAGTTTTATTGATTACATTGTGTGTCAAAGAAGCGATAAAAATCCTTAATATTTGGTGCATCACCATAGGAATTAGTTTTCAGTTTATGTTTCCTCCTTACTCTTTCCTTTGCAAAACAAGAAGTAGTTTTAGGTGAGTACCATAAGAGCCAACTTTCTCTAGAGGTTCTTTTCTGCTTTAGGTGACCAAAAACCTTAGAAAAGTTCCCATGTTTCTCCAATATGCTAAGTTGTGCAACGTAGCAGGGGTACACTATTAGGAGACAACAGTTTTTGGCACGCTCGGTGGGACCAGTGTGATGAACTTTGCATCATAGTATTGAGAAATTTGGTGTTTTTCTCAATATTATCAGCCTTTGGAGGAAGTACGAACAACACCATGGTGACTTCAATCGTATATCAGCTAGTTTCAACAGTCCGAATACCTGCAACTAAATGAGGTTGGTGCTACTCTTTAGTTTTTATCATTTGAAGTACTTTCTCAGCACCTGGTGACTCCAATTGGTGTTTTGACCCACTTTCTAGTGTTTCAAGACCTTGTTGTCTGTTATCATTCCAAGTTTGTTATCTAGACTTGTCTATACTTTATGTTTTATCCTTGTAATGTCTAATCATCACCATCACTATGGTTACCCTCCTCCATACCATGAAATTTTAGGCTTTTGGCCTCCAAACACCCTTTTTCCTCATTACAGTCATAACACTCTTGCTCAACCTTCTTTGCAGCATGTTTATACCCATACCAGACCTTGTGAAACTTATCCTACTTTGAGCCAACCTTGTAGCCTCCCTAGTCAATCTCAAATTTCTAACATGGATACTAATTAGGGTAGCATCAAGGAGATATTGCTACAGTTTGAAAGGGAAATGTTAGACATAGATAGAGAAAATGAGTATAATAACATTTAGTAAGAGGAGAAATCCTATCAAGCTTTTTGTCATCAGAGAGAGGTGGAGGCACAAAGGTATGAACAAAAGTTGCTAGCATAGAAAAGGAAACATGAGAAGAGCTTGCAAGAGAGGTGGAGACAAAAGAAGAACAAAAGAAACGTTTGTTTTCCCAGAAGTCAAAAGCTCAATCAACTCTTTCATTTCCAAATTCATTTTTTGAAAAAGGTATTCCTATGTTCAATACATTATGCTTCATACAAAATGAACCTATACTTGAGCAGGTTCAACTTACACCCTCTCAAGAGAAACTTTCTCCAAAGCTTGTGTAGCCTCAAGAGCCTCAAGAAAATTAGACTTCTTGTTCAAGTATAATCAACCCATGCATATATGCACCCATTGATGTTTTAGTTTCTCAGAATAAACAAATTATAGATCAAGAAAAAGAGGTACTTATAGCGAAAGAAGCAAATCTTTTAGTTGTTATGTTTGAAAAAGAGCTTGAAAATGATAAATCAGATGTGATAACATAGGTAAATGAAGTTGTAGATGAAGATCAACATAATATAGAAGTACAAATGGTTGATAGTTTTCAAATTCTCACTAATTTATTTGATGAATTGCCACTGTTTGTTAATGAAGAAGAGGTTAAAATTCATATCACATCCTTGTCAACTGTAGAACAACATGAAGTAGTTCAAAAATTTGATGATTTGAATCTTCAACAGAGTTGGAACAAGGTAATAAACAACCCACTCCCATAACAAAATGAAAATGAGATTGAAGAAGACTATTTTTGGGATGATCTTAAAACTTTTATTTCAAATTTAGATGTCAAATAGTCATTTTTTGAGAAAATAAATGTGGGACAACAGGTTGAAGAGGCAGAAGAGGGTGTTCAAACTTAAGATTCGATTGATTTGTTTGTTGAAGTTCCTTTAACTGTTAGTATTGAGGAAGAAGATGTATGTGAGCTAACAAAATTGATAAGTTGTGATCAGCCAAAGCATGAAAGTGACATTGTTAGAATACTAATCCATGAGAAAACAGTATTGGACAACTTGGTTGTGGAGGATCACGAGGTTGAAGGAATGATTTAACCAAAGAAAGAAACAATTGTGGTTGAGGATACAGTTGATAAGAGTGAAACCAACAAGAGCAGTTCCAAATTTATCTTGTCAACAGGATGTCCAATTAAATATATTGCTAGAGTGGAGGCCAACAAGAAGATTCCTATCATGCTTGCACCCGAGCATGAAGGTGCAATTGAAGAAGAGCATATTCAAGTCACTTTGCCACCTCAAGGCAGTAGAATTTATATTCCATATGAAGAGGTTAGTGAGTTTGTATATATTTTTCAAGATATGGTGCAGCTGTTTCTTGGCCTTTTATCCACTGTTCATTTTCATGTAGCTGTCCAAAATCATGTAAAGCATTGTATATTTTGCAGAAAAGGAAACTACTTTACCCAACCGGTGAATGGTTTCATTTGAGTTAGTTTCTTTCTTGGTTAGTGTAGAGTAGGGTTAGTTTTTCATTTCCTCTAAGTGTTGTTTTGCATAGTTGGTTGGTCAATTTTTTCTAAGTTTTTGGTAGGTGGAATAAGGTTTGAAGGTGTTATACACTATTTTGGATGAGTTACATCAGTATGCAAGTCTATTTTTCAAGTATTGTCAAGTTCCTATTGACTCATGTGCCCAATGGATAAGTTCAGGCAACTGGTCAGGATGTTTAGCAGGCAAACATATCACAAATGTCGCCAAAAATGTTACCTAATTTAGCTTCCAGCTCAGTCAGGTAGAGCTGAGATAGTTTTTGCAAAATAAAGATAAAAGGTACACATTGATTTCTGTTGAAGTTCCATTCATATGCACAAAATTAGTTATCAAATAAATTGCAGTTTATTATGTAAGTGTATACAAGAGAAAGATTTGCAATTTTTTTGCATAAATGTTGTCTTTATTGATAATTACAAATGTATGGTGTCCCACACAAGCTGTGGGAATAACTATTTCAATTCAACATAAGACACAAACTATACATTTAAAGATATAAAAGGAAAAGAGCATATGAAGAGAGTAGGGATCTGTCATTGCCTGAATGACCAAGCCCAAGTTGAACCGATGCATCCCTGCTTTAGTCCCTCTTGCTTGGTTGCTCCAAAAGTTGACTTGCTGCTACTTGAGATGCCTGCAAGAGATTAGAAAAGTCGTGTTAGAGATCAAGACCCATATTCTCTACACATGCTACATCAAAAAATATATAGTCCATTCTCATAAGGCATTGAAATAGTTTGCAACATCATAAGTATCAAGGAAAAGTAGAGGAGTATCATCAAATCATGAAGCATCATTGGAAGCTTTTGGCTTCACTATTTTTATCTAACATATTTGTTCATTATGCAAGTATAGGTGAAATTCTCATTGTTGGAGTAGTTTCATTTGATAT
>VDFB02118414.1:0-35043 GCA_007258455.2 Sequoia sempervirens | reverse complement strand
TTCATCACAATTGCCACCTTTGGATGAAGAAGGACAGTTAGTTTTGATTCCAGAAGAGATTCTTGATTCCAGAGAGCGTTTTTTGAGAAAAAGAACAATCAAAGAGTATTTGGTGAAATGGAAGAACTTGCCTATGGAGGATGCGACTTGGGAAAGCGAGGAAATTCTGTAGCATCCAGGCTGGCGATTGCTTGAGGACAAGCAATTTTGGGAAGGGCAGACTGTAATATCCTCTTCTCAAGTGTGATGATTCATGTTGACTGTTGGCCTATTCTGGAGACTCGTAGGCTACTCGGAAGGTAAAATTAGGGTTTCCGTTTGGTGGTTGGAGTTAATCGAAGTTGGGAGTGTAGTTGCGGTTTCTTTCTGGGTTTTCAGAGAGCTTCGTGACGGTGTGACATGCGGTGCTTTCCGAGCATCTTCTGGAATTTACTATTTTTAGTAAATTCTATTTTTGGCAGTGAGCATGCGGTTTCTAGTGCATTTGGTTCTCCTCTTCAGTCTGTTCAGTTGGCTTGCTCATTTTTGGCTTTGGGGCACATTTGGAGAGATAAGTTCAAATTATTTTAATAAAGTCATGTTTTAATGTTATATTTTGCTGTTGACCCCCCCTTAGCCTAGTGATTGAACTTAAAGTTGTTTTAAAAGGTGGTCTTTATGGGTGGCGCCTCATGAAGATGATTTAATATTTTCTAAAGGGTCAAAAATAATGCTTGGAAAAGGGACGCCTATCTTGTTGAGGAAATTATTCATAAATCAAAAGACAATTTGGCCTTGAAGAAGGGGATGCCATCTTTTGGAGGGAATGGAGTTTGTTCAAATTTGAAATTAGGGTTTCTAGAAGCTGCTGGAGAGTCTTCGCAAAGCTATAAAAGGAGGTCTTGGGTCTTCATTTGGTTTATCTTATATCGGGAGTAATGTTATGCTGCCAAAATGGTGCTGGTCTGCTTCGAGGAATGAATGCCTCCTAGCTTGGCTCGAGTTTGTGCTTGAGAGATAGCACCTAGTGGAGAGGTTTGCTTGTTTTGAGTGAATTTTGTAGTGAGGATTGCATTGTTGTTGAGTTAATACTTTGTAGTTCAGTTATTTGCATTTTCATGTCATTTTCTGGAGTTGCTGAATGTTGCATCAGATTGTTGTTTTTATTCATAAGTCGAAAAATACAAAAAAAATCATTCTGGGTATTGTCATTTTGTGTCTCTTTGGCAAGGGCGCCCCTATTCACCAATTTGCAGATTTTTTAAAGAAGAATTGAATTTTATCTTAAGGAATCGCCCCTCCTTGAGGGCCGTACCATCTGGAGGTGTCTTGGGAATTGTGTCAAAAAAATATTAAAGGATTTTTGTGGGGGTTTTTCTGTCCAAGCTTGGTCGCCATCTTTCTAAGGGTGCTTTGCATTTGATTTCACGTCAATAGGGTTAGAAATGAGTGAGTTATGAGCATTTTGATAGGAGTCTGTGTTGCTGGTTCTGATATTCATGTTGCTGGTCTGTCATATCAGACTTGAGAAAATTGTGTATGAGTGAAGGGTGGGTGGGGAATTCATATTTGATCTAGTGGATGACATATTTACTATTGCAGCACTTTGTGGAGCTCTAATCCTTGATCTTGCAGGCATTCTTCAATATATTGTAAGCTGCACAGTAGTACTGTCAGCATCTCTTCTAATATTGTTTTCATGCTTTGTATTGCCCACTGAATAAGTGGAAGAGGCTGGCTTGCCGCCTATTTACTTCGAATTGCATTGTAATATCTTACATCTTCGCCCTATGGTAGCTCCATTCCCACTCTGGGTTTGAAAGCACATTTTGGGTGTTGAGTTTACTTTCAGCATATTAGATGATAGGGATCCTCTGACCATATGCTCGTCATCCTCCGACGCATTCTTGGTTAGAGTTCTTATTTCCGCATTGCATTGAGATCCTCTGACCATATGCTCGTCGTCATCCGGCGCATTCTTGGTTAGAGTTGAATTCCGCATTGTTTTGGTTTAAGTGCTAACCCTAACGGATGTGTGTTGCTTTGATGATTGTAATTAAAAATTGAAAAAAATTGGCTTGGAATATTTCATTTTGCTTCACAATCACAATGGTGAAGTCAGTTTCAGTTAAAACTCAGTTTAAGTCTAGTGGGTAGTTTCTGCTTTTTTTAGATGGAAAGCTATGAGTTCCAAGGTCATCAATGGCAGATGGCCAACGACCAGGTGTCGAAATCTAAGCCTAAAACACTCAAATGATGAATCTATGGCGAGATAAGTGCAAAATAATGCTTCATCTTGGAGGAGATTTTTTGCCAGGATGAAAATCATCAAAATTTTTCTAACACCCAGAGTTCCTGGAGGCTAGGGGTGCCCTAGATTTTAGAGGCCTAGATTTCAGTTTTGAGGTTTGTCACTTCCAAGGAGACTTGTCAGGAATACTGTCAGCTTCGTAATGAGCTATCCAGCTAGCCTAAAAGATCTGTCTAGCACCTGTTACGGGAGATTCAGCAAGGAACGAGGGGAATGAAAAAATAACTAACATTAGGAGGAAAAGTGCGCTTCTTAGCTAGGGGCGCCCATCTAATTGAGGTATTGGATGAAGGATTTGGACCAAATGACACCTAGTATGTTTGTCTCACGCTTGATCAGGCTTTGCAATGCACTCATCAACAGGTCAATCTGAGTTGCTGAACTTCCAGAATCAGAGGTCAAACATGAGGTTAAATCTTGGTCAAAATGTCAAGGAAAAAGCAAAAGCTCCCCTGTTGGCCAGGGGTGCTCAATGTTTTGGAGCCTTGAATGTCTTCTTTTTGGTGATCTCAACTTTTCATCCTGTCCGTGTTACATCCAGCTTTCCATTGCATATCCCCGTCAAGTTAGAAGACAAGTCATCAGCCTGTAGCTAGAGTTTAAGTAGATTTTTAGTCAGTTGGGAAAATGGCTATCTTTGGGAACAAAAGCACTCCTAGAGGCTAGGGGCGCCCTTGATTTTGACCCACCAGATGATGAAATTTGATGAAGTGTATTCTTGGAGCTTTTGTGAGGAACAAAGCCAGCTCTGTAGTAAGCTAGTTATTCAGTCCTGAAGTTTTGCCAAACACAAGGTACGAGGAGGTTAGAATCACCTTCTAGGTGTTGAAAATGATGAAAATTTGACTAAGTTTGGGGTCAAAAGCACAACTTTTGCTAAGGGTGCCTTGTTTTTTCAAGCCTCAGACCTCAGTTTTATGGATTGCAGTCTCAAGGAGCGTTTTTGTCAGATTTGATCCTAGTCTTCAACGCAATTGTTAGCCAGTTGATTGGGTATGACAGTCAATTAGAATCAGTGATTGAATAGAGGGCTTCGGTGAGGATTAAAAATCCAAATTTTCATTAAAATGGTTAAGTCTAGAAAGTGACGCCTTAAGTCAAAGCTTTGACTTTTTGAACTAAAGATGACTAAGCGCCCATGAAAGGTGGATTTAAATATTAGTTAATATTTAAATAATTCAACTCTAAGGGAGATTATTTTAATTGCAAAAAGGGACAATTTTAGCTTGCATGTTTAGTTAACTGATTTGCATGTTGAGTTTAACTGGAATTATTAAAGATGGTGCCCTTTAGTTATTTGACATTCAGTTAACTATTTTTAAGTCCCAATCAAATAAAGTCGAACTCTTTTGAGGTCCAATCAAAATTAAAGTTGAATATTTTAAGGGTGGCGCTGAATTGCATGAAGATGGACGATTTTTGTCTTAAATTTATTTATTTAAGTCATATTTTCGCCATTATTTTCATACCAAGTTCAGAGTAAAGGCGATTTTCTTGAGCAATTGAAGATTCAAAAGTGCTTTGAGTTCAATTTTTCAGTGTCGGGTCCAGATTGTTTAGAAGATTAATTTTCCAGAGTTCAATTTTTTAGTGCATGTAGACATCATCGAATCTCAGTCAAGCATAGGCGATTTTCTTTAGAAGCAGAATAAACAAACTTCTATCTTTTGTCTAATTTCTTCTATTCTCGTCTTAGGTATTCTCCGCATGTCAAAGAAAATGACATAATTTTTAGAATCAGATCATCTGGTTCACATACTTCAGCGATAGTAGCAAAACCCATGTCTTAGATTTTTTCGAGAAAATTGTCCCGTAGCTTTTATTCTAAAGCTCTATGCTTTTTTCTGAGAATTTCTTTGCATGTGGGTCAAAAACACATCTTTTTCAAAATCGACTGATCTGGGTTGCCATAGATTTCTGTTGCCTACAAAACCCATGTTCCAGATTTTCTTGGGAAAATTGCCCCGAGTGAGCTCTAGAACCCTTGCTTTTTCTCGATTGAAAAACTTCCACATGCCTAGCTAAAACTCACTTTTTTGAATTTTTGTTGATCTGGGTTTTGCTTAGAATTCAATTTTCTACAAAACCCATGTTTCAGGAAAAATTTGAAATTTTTTCCTGCAACTAGCTATTTTTAGCCTTGTCTAGAGCTTTTTCAGCCTTTTTTGAAAGTTGTCCGAACATACCCAACTTTACAATCAAAAGTTGTAGAAACCCCTATTCTCACTGTTTCTGAAACTGCTTGTTTTTGCTTGTTTTTTGAGTGTTTTGATTTTTTTGTGTTTTTGCATGCAATAATAAAAAATGCGATTTTGAAAGAAATGTAAACAACTACCATAGAACTAACATTTTCATATGCCAGATGAGAAGATCCTTGTATTTATTTGCAAATGATGATAATACCAACATAGGAAGAACAAGGCGTACAATAATAAGTTTTTTAAAATAAATTTCTAGAAAAACTCGAACATGCCTGTAGTTGCCTGGAGAAGCGGAGAAATGGTACGATCTGCCCTTGCCATGGTTTTCCCCACTGTGAGATGATAGGAAATCATTAAGAAACCCTAGCCGCCACTGTAGAAGTTATTATTCAGCCAAGAAAAGAAGCGCTTGGCCCTAGATGGAAAACACGCCTCCTTGCAGCCCTCTGTGACTTGTACGACCAACAACCAGCAAGCAATAAATTCGTACGGCCTTAAAAGATATGTCCAGAGCTTAGAAAATGGGCACCTAAAATAAAGAATCCCTCCTGGAAGAATTCCAAACCAAAATACTGAAGATACTCAAAAGTTGAAGCACTGTGATAACTTCTGGATGAAGCTCTCTCTCTGACAAGCAATAGATCAGCTGATATTTCATAGCCTCTAAACTGCAGACACTGAAGATGGCTCGTTCTCCAATGCAAAAAGACAACTGAAACCCTTGGCTCCGTTCTCTAAAGGAAGAATTGATCAAAGTCGATTTTTATAACATAATAATCTTTTTTCACAAGTGAAAACCTTATATTCTTCAAGAGGGTCAACTTCTCTCCAAAAAAGCATCATTTAAATAAAGTTGATTTTTCACTTTTAATATTTCCATAGTTTGCACGCACTTTTAATTATAATTAATAATTAAAAAGTGGCCCCTTCATGTTGGTTGACCCCTTCTTTTAAGTCACTTAAGTTATAATATTTAAATATATTATAACTTAATAATATAAGCCTTTAATTAATTAATATTTATTTTAGCAAACAAATATTAATCTCTCTCTCAAAACAGGGCCAAATGACGAACCGTCTGAAGCCAGATGATAAGTGACCGAATCAACATACGACCAAACCATACTGCTAAAAATAGTAGGGGTGCTCTGCTGAGTGACTCTACTTACTAAAAATAGTAAGTCAAGCAAATGATGTCGAAACGACTCCAAACGAAAGCCAAGCTAAATGATTCTGCCAACTGAAGCCAAGCCAAGCCTCAATCAGACCCTTTATCCATCCTATCAGCCTACGAGGGTCACATAATAGGCTAATCTCAAGAACTGAGAGATGTCAACTGGAAGGGGACATTACAAAATAACTCATTTTCAAAATGCAATTCAATCCTATAGAATATAAGACCAAATCGGTCTTGATGCATGACTTTTTGAAAACTTTAGACATAGTGTAATGTCCCCTTCTCAAGCATGATCTTTTTTGTTGACCGTTGGCCTATTTTGGAGACTCGTAGGCTACTCGGGAGTAAAAATTAGGGTTTCTTGGTTGGAGGTTTCTTTTGCTCACGGATTGGTGATTGAACTGCGGATTCCTTTTGGGTTTTTCGTGAGCTTCGCGGTGATATGTTTTTCTTGGCATTCCGAGCACCTTCATGAATCTACTATTTTTAGTAAATTCTATTTCTGGCAGTGGTCCTGTTGGTTTCGGCTTGGTTGGCTCTCATCTTCAGTTTGTTCAGTTGGTTTGATCAATCTTGACCTTGGGAAGCATTTTTGGTGAGATATCCAGTTGATTTTAAAATGTTATATTTAAAGTTATATTTTATTATTGTGACCCCTTGGCCTAGTGAAGCAACTTTAAGTTCTTAAAAAGGGGGACTTTGAGGGGTGGCGCCTCATGAAGATATTTCTTATTTTCTAAAGTTCAAAAAAACACTTGCTAGAAATGGACGCCTATTTTGGAGGAGTTTATTTTAAATTAAAGTCAAAATTACCTTGAAGGAAAAGGGATGCTATCCTTGGAGGGAAAAGGTGATATTTCAAATTTGAAAAAGTTAGGGTTTCTAGAAGCTTCTGGAGAGTCTTCACATAGTTATAAAGGAAGGTCTTGGGTCTTCATTTGAGCATCTGATATCTTGAGTAATGTTATGCTGCCGAAATGGTGTTGGACTGCTTCGAGGAATGAATGCCTCCTAGCTTGGCTCAACTTCGTGCTTGTGAGATAGCACCTAGTGGAGAGGTTTGCTTATTTTGAGTGATCTTGTAGTGAGGTTTGCATTGTAGTGTTGTTCTTTCATTTGGAGATTGGTTATTTGCATTTCATGTTATTTTCTGGAGTTGCTGATAACATAGCTGATTGTAGTTTTCATTCATATATCAAAAATACAAAAAGATATCATTTTGGGTACTGCATATTTCAACTTGTCTAGGTGGGGCGACCCTCTTTGTTAAGTTACAGAATTTTTAAGTAAGAATTGGATTTTATTTAGTGAAATCGCCCCTCTTGTTGGGCCGTACCATCCTTGCTGCCTTGGGATTTGTGCAAGAAATAATTAAGGGTTATTTGTGGTGTCTGTGGTATCCCATCTTGGTCGCCATACTTCTTAGGGTATCTTGCATTTGATTTCACTTCATTCGGGTGGGTATTGAGTGAGATATGAGCATTTCAATGAGGAATTAGAGAGCTGGTCTGATATTCATGTTGCTGGTCTATCATATCAGACTTGAGAAAATTGTGTATGAGTGAAGGGTGGGTGTTAGAACTTCATATTTGATCTAGTGGATGACATCTTTACTATTGCATCACTTTGTGGAGCTCTAATCCTTGACCTTGCAGGCGTTCTTCAACATTTTGTAAGCTGCACAGTAGTAGTGTCAGCATCTCTTCTAAATCTTGTTTTCATGCTTTGTAATTGCCCACTGAATAAGTGGAAGAGGCTGGCTTGCCGCCTGTTTACTTGAATTGCATTGTAATATCTTATGTCTCCGCCATATGGTCGCCTCATCCCCATCCTGGATTGAGTAGCACATACTTGGTGTTGAGTTGCTTTCAGTATTGCAATAGATAGGGATCCTCTGACCATATGCACGCTGTCATCTGGCGCATTCTTGGTTAGGGTTAATTTCAGTTCATGCATTGCATCGAGATCCTCTGACCACATGCTAACACCTTGCCCATCTCGGGATCCTGGTGTACATTCTTGGTTAGAGTTGAATTCTGCATTGTTTAGTTATTTGCTAACCCTAACGGGTGTTTGTTGTTTGTAATCACTTTCAAAAAACAAAAAATATTTGGCTCGGTATATTTCACATAGACTTGGGTCGTGTCTATCTAGTGGTCAATTTGAACACTTAGGAAGGCGTTAGCAGCATTACATTGAAGAATCTTGAGCGTTTCGAGTTGCTAGTGGCGGTGTCTATTCCTATCATAGCTTTCGATCTCGAGTTTGTTCTTGCTTGCATCAAGCATTACGACTCGTCTACACGACAAATCAGATCAACTGATGGGAGAGTCATTTGTAGCCTTAAGTTGAGGGACGTGGAAAAGTGCTTTGCTATTACTCCTCGTTCAGACAATTTCACTATAGTCATTGAGGCTTGTGATAAGACATGGTATGAAGATCAAGAGAGATCACAGAGGAAAGTTGCTCAGAGATGGTTGAAAATACAGAAGACTAACATGCCTAAAAAGGTTGGTCACAACGAGTTCAAGGATGAAGTTGTTTTGATAACTCTACTCAATTGGGTTACAGGTCAAGAAGAGGCTAATATTTTTTGACCATGGATGTTTTACATCATTTCTAGGATCCTAGACGGTACAAAGCACTTTTCTGGGCCATGTTGATCAGCGAGTGCCTTCACTAGCAGATTACTGGATTCCTCAAAATCCTTGAGTTTCTCATGGTGTCTTACTTGGTCTACTTGGTTGCATCTCAAGGTAGTTTTAGACACTTGAAGACTAATGGGACTCTTGGTGTTCAACACATTCACGAATATTACTCTTAGTTGGACTTTTCTAAAGCTGAATAGGATTTTAGGGCGGTGGATGATCACTTTTTCATGAAGAAAGTTAGGGATCTCGACAACGAAATGGACATCAGGATTTCACTAGAGGCAAAATCAACGATGGAGAGTTGGGCGGATTGGTTCATTCAATTCCCCACTTTCACGTATATCTGAGTCTATGGTTACGTCGGAGAGCCTCTGATGTTACCAAGGTACCCGTCAGATAAAGTCCTTTTCATGGAGTTTCTCAAACAAGTTCAACATGTTCACTCTTTTCTTCGCAGTCGCCATAAGTTAGCAGTCTCCTTTCCTTTCAGATGGGGTATTTTCACATGCCAGACTATTGCTGATTGCAGGTTTATGACGATCGAGCTTGAGAAATTCAACCTCAAGTACCATATTGAGAGGCGTTCCTATGATCCTTTGCGTGATTATGCAGCCAGGTTGGAGCGTAGTATGGCACACAAGCCAACACTTGAGAGGATTTTTGGGCTAATTGGGAGGATGAATTTGAAGTTCGTCGATGTCACTACTGCAGACTTACTATTTGCTTAGATTGCTGATTTCCTATCAGAGGATGTTGAGGGTCTGTCAAATGATGACAGAGAGGTTTTGCTTAGTTCATATGTCAAAGATCAAGTTGCTCGCCAACCACTTTGCCAACCAGATTGGTACACCAGGGAGAGTACTTCCATTGAGGACGTGTCTAAATCAGTTATCAAAACCAACAAGTAGTTCTTGGAGAGTAAGAGAAGGCGCAAGACAGTTCTAGTCACGGAGCCGCCAGTAGGGTTTTCTTCATTACCTTCTACCTCAAGGTCAAGGCCTCGGGTTAAGGTTATCTTGAAGCCACTTGAAGGGGTTAGACTTAGCGGAAACACAAAGGGGAGGAGTACTGGCAAACGGAAATAGAAACAGGTAGAAAGGGTGCCTAAAGTTCTAGTAGAGACAGTTATATAGGCTGAACCATATCTTTCACCTCCTAGTTCGCCATTTTCACCACAGTCGCCTCCTATTGATATAGAGTCAGAGCCAAAACCACCAGTTCGAGGGACATTAGAGACAGTTGATCCACCATAGGTTGATACAACAACAACAGTCTCTCCTCGAGCTGATATTTTGCTCATTCGTGCCGGCTCGAGAGATCTTTGGGAAGACAGAGGCGAGAGCCTTCATATCACCTTGATTTATCTAAGTTTGGCGACCCTTATTAGGGGAGGTCAAACAAGAAAATCAAGAAGTAGGTGCACATTGAGAAGACTCCGGAATCAAAGATCGTCATAGAAGTTGCTACGCCACCAAAGGGTAGGAGCTTGGATGAAGTTGAGGTTGGTGATTTCACCTTCGTCAAAGCAAATCTTGGCAGGAGCACTAGAGAAGCGAATGTGAGCCTCCTCAAGATTGTCACAAATAATCTTGAAGAACGCATCATGGACGGAGAAGATAAAGTGCTTCTTAAGGATGAAATCAGGCAACTTCGACAATATATTTTTGATCTCGTTCATGGGAATTCGAGCAGAGCACCTGTTCTTCCACAAAGCACACCTGCAGAACAACAGAAGTTGGATTAGTTAAGTAATCATGGTAAACTTCTAGACAACTGGGTTGAAAACTTCATTGTTACAGGTCGACATCTTCTTGCAGAGTTATATCAGTTGAGGAGTGATGCGCATGGACTTCGTCAAGGAATCCAACAGCTCGAGATAATTGTGGCAGAAGGCATGGCGAAAGATTGAATTCTCATATCCCAGTTAGTAGTTGCATATGACGCCATGGAGGTAGAAGAAGAGAAAAGAAAGATTTTGGAGAGAGCAACATCTTTTCAGGATGGAGACATGTGAGAGGATCTTTGCCAGGTTGAATACACTCAAGGAGAGCTTACTGGATCTCTCAAACCCATTAGCAGCTTTGTCATGCAAATCCTGTGCCATTATCATCTTGAGGATGGTACGTATGTTGAACTTGATGTAGTACAAGCTGAGTTTGAAGGGTTGGTTCGTGATAATCTCGAAGGAGATCCTGTGGCTTCTAAGTTGGATCACATCTAAGTGATGACAACTAGTCTTAGAAAGGCAATTGAGGAGGTTAGAAAATGCATGAGAGCAATTAGGGATGGTGACAGAGAGTTGAGTAGGCAGATTATCATCGTGGACAGCGTCAAAGTACTAGAGGATGAGGCAATCAACTAGTTTTTGGACGAGGTGTTAGCCCATGATGATCTGGAGTGATCCGCTAGTTGGAACCCATAGTTATTTTCGAGGATAGAGTCAGGAGCAACAGATAACTTGACATTCAGTCTTGAGTTCTAATTGCTGATTTCATGCACGCACATCTCATCCTTGGAGATATCTTTGCGGGTGTTTAGACTTTTAGTTAGGAGTAGTTGATGTTAGTTATCAGTTATTTTTATTTCAATAAGGACTTGCATGTTGCACATGTCCAGTTTAGTTGAGTCCTATTTTGGTTAACTAATGGTAGCTTTCTAGTTAACTGTATAGTTTCCTATATTTAGGGTCTAGCAATAAAATCTTGCATGCTTGCAAAATTGTAGTTGACTCAAGGTGATTTTAGGGTTCCCTACACCTTTTGATGTCTATAAATAAAAGCTTTTTGCTCATTTGTAATTAACTTTTGCATGAGATAGTAATATATGCTGTGCCTACCTTGCTTGTAATATTGCTGTTCTGTATCAGTTCACGAGCTTTTACTGTGATAATAAATGGCTGCGCCACCTTGGCTGAATGTTATTGTTATGGTAATTGTTCATCTTAGTTAAATATAGTGGCTAGTTTGATTGTTTATTGTATGCGTGTTTCTCCAATGCAATTTGCTGTCCTAGTTGGCTATTCTTTGTTTTGTTCTATGTAGAAACCCCTGGTTTCCCCACATTCTTCTGACTGATATTTCAAGTTTTTCTGACGTTTTTAGGTTTTTGAGTTTTTTGTGTTGTTTGCACATTAAAAGAGGAGGTACGATTTTGCTTGAAATATGAAATGAATTCAACAATATTTATAAAGCTCTGGAAATGAATGAATAACAATGCCAGTATATCTATTTGACCTTCTCTAACGTTTACAAAGAGTACCCAGTTACATGCAATAATAATAACAATGAATTTTGCAATATTTAAGGAACCTGGTATTTGCTGCAAATGTAGTACAGATCTGTACGGCTGAGTAAATAAATGTCTTCCTCCCTCCGTCTGGTGCCCACAGATGTCTCCTGGAAGCTTGGCGCCCTTAATGATGCAAGCTGGGAATCCAATAGATAGGCGTTTCTCTTCAAGAACATGAACTCGCCTTAATGATGGTAGTACGGCCTGGTACAGCCATAGTACGGCCAGAACACAGCAAGTGTAGGTATTAACAAATGGCTTCCTTTGTAGGTTTCCAGGAAAGGTGTGATAGGCGCCTCAGTTTCTATCACCACTAACTGACTTATGAATCAATATAAAGGGGTACGGCATAAGTTGAAGAGGTACGGCCCTGTCAGAACAGTACGGCCTCCTGTAGACAGCAGCATAACACATAAATGGTACGGCACTCCCTTGATCCTCCAGAATCTCAGTAAAGGTTGGCGCTTTGAAGACTTGATGTCTTCTGGATGATTAAGCTCTCTGAATAACTGTTATAACCAAGCCACGGAATAAATATGGCTCTTTGCTGAGTGGTACGGCTGACAGCTGCATTTAATGATTTGTACGGCCTTTGTGAAACCCCTCCAGATCTCCAAATATGGACGCCTAGATAGATAGAAGGTCTTCTGTATGAAATAAATGTTGAAGCTCTGTGGATGAGTAAACCCTCTGATGTTTGAATCAACTGTAAGCTCTGTAATTTCTTCTGGATGAAGAAATCCCACGACTGGCAGTAGATCAGGTGTTATTTCACACCCTCTGAACTGTTCGAAGGAGATGGCTCGTTCTCCGACGATTCCGAGACGAAACCCTAAGGTCTCTGTGCTCTGGCAAATACTTGATCAATTTCCGATTCTTCAAAAATGTCATAATGGCTCAGAAACCAAGGTAAAACCCTTATCAAGCTGAAAAGTGCGATTTCCACCATAATAGGGTTTTAATTAAAATATCATATTTTAATCTTTTAATACTTCAAAAGTCTCCAGCCAAAATATTTTATAATATTTTAATTCTCAAATTGGCCCCTTTTCTGATGTTGGGCGCACCCCTCAAGGCAGATGACTTAAGTTATAATTTTAAATTATAACTTTATATTATAAACATTAAATAATTAATATTTAATCAATATAATTAAATATTAATATCTTCCTCATAAATCATCCGATTACGATCCGTCTGATGCTGACGAACTCAGAAGTGATTCCGGATGCAAAGCCATGCCTGCTAAAAATAGCAGTGGTCCCACTCTGCAAAAGGTCTCCGAATGAGCCCGAACGAAAGCAATCAATCAACCGCCAATCAGACGCTGAGCACCGAAACGACCCTCTAACCACTCAGTCAGCCACGAGGGTCTCATGATAGGCCAACCTCACGTTTACTGATGCTCGCCAAAAACGGGGACATGACAGTCCGCCCTCCCTAAAATTGCTTGACCCCAAGCAATCTCAACTGCAAACAAACTCCTCGGAAGGCCCCAAAAAGAAAACTGTGTAATGTCCCACACATCTCGAACTATCTCCTGTAGCGGCATCAAACTCAACTGCGCAATCAATGCCTGGATCCCAAACCCAGCGTAAGAGTCTGTCGTGACGGTCCTCCTCAGGCTGCCACTGCGCTCTACTGCCTCCAACCTCACCATGCTGAGAATAGTGAAGTAAATCACTGGGACCCACCCACAACTCGGTGCCAACACTGTCTCCACCGGGATCCCAATACAATATAAATCTACATCCATCCGTCATGCAGAGATAAAAGCTACTAGAAGCATCTACTATCCTGAATCTCTCCCTGTCCTCTGCTAAACCCTCATGGATGTAATAACTGTCCGTGCCATCATGCCAACTAACACCATAGTCGCCCTGTAACCATGCACCTGTATGAAAAATCTGCAACATAGCCGTATCAAGCCCTGACGAATACATATCGGCATGATAGATGACTGACTGCTGCCCCTGCAAGTAATACTCCGCAAACTGCTGAGTCAAGTACCTGCGTCTGCTAATCCCATCTTGTGAAGATGGTAACTCTGCACACAATAAGGAAATACTCCCCTCAACTGAACCGAGAGAATCACCCTGTGCACAAGCATGGTGCATCGAATCATGTACAGGTGGATCAAAGACAAAACTGTAAGCACTCCTCACCGTGTACACCTCATTGAACTCCTCTGTGAGTTTGGTTTGGAATTGCGATGCACTGCAACAATCCCAAACACTACGATCATCACCCAACTCAGAACTAATGTCAAGAGTACTATCGGCGTCCAACTCGAAGAGTGGGTTATCATAGATCACCCCACCATCAAATTCAAACAATGGATTGTTTACAAACTGCACAATCACGCTATCCTGATCGGAATCATCCATCTCTGAATCGCTGGAATAATAAACTGAGTTGTACTCCTGACTAGGCTCAACGAGCTGCCGACCATAGTCAACTGTATCAAATGAAAAGATTGATTTGCTTCCGGGAGAGGGAAACAAATCAACACAAGTACCAATCTCCCAACTGGATGAGACTCTGAATATCTGCTGTGAAGATGGACAAGTATCAAGGGTTGTCACACAACTCTCCAGTGTATCAACAACCATGTCACAGGAACTATCAACGATCTGCCCTGCATCACCTATCGCGGGACTAGTCTCATGAGAACCGGGTGCAATGCGTGGCTCACTGCAACTCTCATCGAGTGCACTCATCCTATTTGTATCAACTGATCCTGTGACCGAGATGGAGGTAACCTCATCCTCAACATCTCCTACACTGCTATGAACCATGGGTGTATACTCCTCACCAACCACTGCCATGCAAGACTGCACGATGTCCAAAGGTGGTGAAGACTGTGCTAACCTCAACGCCACGGTAAGCCTCTCAATCTGTAACTGTGACTCCCGAAGAGCCAACTGGGTGCTCTGCAATGAATTCGCAGTCACCTCAAGCTCATGAGTGAGCTCATCGATCCGCTCCTCTTTTCCCCGCCATGCATCATAACAAATGCAATCCTACTCGAGAAGGAAATCTCTGTCTGCTAGTAGTTTTAGATAGTTTTGTTTCATCGTTCCAATCGCTTCTCGGAGTGCCTGTATCACTGCAAGGGAAAAACCACTCTCCCTGTGCTCATCTGTCGAAGGACTCCAACTGTAGGTAGTCAACATCCGACGAGCAACGTCGAAATGCTCAAGGGCGGTGGAAATCATAGTGTCGTCTACATGTAGTTGCCCAACCAAATGATGAGGACTCTGAAACTTACGACCCCCATACAAGATATCCGGTTCACCATATGCACTATGATATGACGCTGATCCGTCATCACTCACCTCATGATCTTGCAGCATCGTGTGTGCTCTCAACCATGCACACCTCAACATCTAAGGTACTGCTGCTCTGTACCTCGAAGGATGGCTCAACTGGTACGGTAGAAGTTGCTGGTCTGACAATATCCTCACACGCTTCTACTCCAACAGTGACTGCATGCTCATCCAACGCATGATCCTGGGATTCCGTGTCAACATACGAATCCTCTAGCTGGTTTCCAAAGGTCTGATCCGGAAAATCAGACTCGTCATAACATAAATCCTCAATACCAACTGCATCTGTAGTACCCAACTCTGGAATCTCTTCACGTGACGACTCCATAGGGTTACTTTGCACCTCTGAAATAGCTGTTATATCATGCTCACGCAAAGTTTCACCATCGCTGTTATAAAAATCAGAAGTGGCTTTTAGGGCAGAAATTTCTTGAGTCACCTCCTGCAAAGACGATGTAGGTAAGCCATTACCCGAAGTTGTGCTAGTGTGCTTATGGATCAAATAAGCACTTCGATCAAATTCATCACACAAATTTCTGCCTACTTCACAAGAGACTGAAGATATCAAATCACTCTCATGAAGAATTGTACAATCATCAGATGTAGATTCTCTATCTTTCCCAGGTGTAAACAACTCACGAGCTGTAGTGAGATATCTCTGTTTTTCGAACTCCGTCTTATGGCAAAGACTCGGGTGCACATCCACGTAACTCACGAAAGAAAGTTTCTCTTTAATCTTCTGAGGTAGATTGGTATACTCCCGAAACATGCTAATCACTTCTCCATCTGTGCTCTGCGGTGTCCTGTCAATGTTAATCCTCCCACTAATCTCAGGTGCTTCTAACTGCCACTCGTTGTTTGCTGCCCTAAGTGTGCCGGCGAACAAACCCTCATACCTTTCACCTGGTATATCCTCAACGGGCTCCTGTCTCGTGAAGGTGGGCCTCGTAGGCCTATCCGCTGTCCGTGATACTGACCTAGGAGCTCTCCGCGAACCTGTAACACTTCTGTCATCGTCACGAGGTGGTGACGATCTCCTCGGAGTGTCCAGTCTCTGAAGTGCAACTGCCACCTGGTGTAATACACCATTTGACCGCCGTTGACCTGCACTAAGTTCTCTGAGTGCATGCAAGACCTCCGCACGGTTCTGACCTCTGTTATTGTAAGGAGTCTCTGTTCTAAGATCAACTGTTCTATCAGCCCTGTAATACCTGTCAGCTCTGTCAGCCATGTTTCTCGGCTGCCAGATCGAACCCTGTTACCTGTCAACCAAAGCTCGCCTGTATAAATAGCTCGCCTGTATAAATACTACCTGATAAAACCCTAACTGTTCCGGCTGCAGAAGACGGCTAAACCCTCAGGATGGCAGGATTTAGCTCTGATACCACTGTAGAAACCCCTGTTTCCCCCTGACACTGCTTCTGATAGATTTTCAATGTTTTCTGACGTTTTTGGTTTTTTTGCAATTTTTGTGTTTTTTGCACATTAAAAGAGGAGGTACGATTTTGCTTGAAATATGAAATGAATTCAATAAAATTTATAAAGCTCTGGAAATGAATGAATAACAATGCCAGTATATCTATTTGACCTTCTCTAACGTTTACAAAGAGTACCCAGTTACATGCAATAATAATAACAATGAATTTTGCAATATTTAAGGAACCTGGTATTTGCTGCAAATGTAGTACAGATCTGTACGGCTGAGTAAATAAATGTCTTTCTCCCTCCGTCTGGTGCCCACAGATGTCTCCTGGAAGCTTGGCGCCCTTAATGATGCAAGCTGGGAATCCAATAGATAGGCGTTTCTCTCCAAGAACATGAACTCGCCTTAATGATGGTAGTATGGCCTGGTACAGCCATAGTACGACCAGAACATAGCAATAGTAGATATTAACAAATGGCTTCCTTTGTAGGTTACCAGGAAAGGTGAGATAGGCGCCTCAGTTTCTATCACCACTAAACTGACTTATGAATCAATATGTAGATGCGGCCTAGTACGGAATGCGACCCTCTGACAATCAGCAATTAACACATTTATGCGGCCTTTCTGAAGCTCTCGAAGATCACAAGAATGTATCTTGTAATGAATAGAAGATGCGGATGTAAAGATGTTGAAGCTGCGCAAAAACAATAATCTCGATGTGCGTATAAATTGATGCTCTTGTAATTCCTCACGCATGAAGAAATTTCTCAGGCGGCAATGTCAGATGTTATTTCACATCCTCTGAACTGCTTCGATGGAGATGGCTCGTTCCCCAACGAATAACGAACTCAAACCCTAAGGTCTTCGTCCTCTGGCAAAGCCTGATCAATTTTCTGATTCTCAAAATGTCATAATCGCTCATTTACCAATGCAAAACCCCTTTATTGCACAAAAGTGCGATTTCCTTAATAATAGGGAAATTTAATATATTTCAACTTTTAATTCTTTTATTTGCAAAAGTCTCAGGCAATTATTAAATTATAAATTTAATATGCGAAATGGCCCCTTTCCTGATGTTGGGCGCACCCCTCAAAGCAGATGACTTTAAGTTATAATTTTAAATTATAACTTTATATTATAAACATTAAATAATTAATATTTAATCAATATAATTAAATATTAATATCTTCCTCATAAATCATCCGATTACCGATCCGTCTGATGCTGACGAACTCAGAAGTGATTCCGGATGCTGCCAATCTCAAACTGCTAAAAATAGCCGTGGTCCCACTCTGCCTGCCAGGAACTGCTAAAAATAGCAATTCTGCAAAAGGTCTCCGAATGAGCCCGAACGAAAGCCAATCAATCAAAACTGCCAATCAGACGCTGAGCCAAGCGCCGAAACGACCCTCTAACCACTCAGTCAGCCGACGAGGGTCTCATGATAGGCCAACCTCACGTTTACTGATGCTCGCCAAAAACGGGGACATGACAGTTTGACCCTTTGACTTAGATATTTGATTTATTTAAATCAGAAAAGGAGAAATATGAATTGGATTTCAATTAAATGAAGTCCTGATTTATTTAATTAAATGGATGATGCAAGATAAAGGTTGAATGATTTATGAGAGATGAAATGGTATTATTTGATTAAACCATTGAATTGACCTGTATGCATATTTTGTGTGTCTACATTTTGCCCCTCTTTGAAGCAATGTACTTGTTGCGTTGGTTCAAAGAATGAACTTGCCGCGATCAAAATTTAAAAAATTTCTGATTTTTCGGATGCTCCAGCAGAAAGTACACTGGTACATTGCCCCCTCGAGAGATCGAGCGAAAAGATTCCATTTGAGGGTCGATCTCGCGATAAAGAGGTTCAAAATGGATGGTTATGGACGATGATGCAAATGGGATGATTTTAAGATGCTTATAATAACAAATCTATATTATTTTAAACAACTTAAATGATGATATGATGTGATGATGGATGACATGGATGATGTGATATGCTATGATTATGCAATGGATGATTTATGCGGATGCTTAGACTAACAGATCTATATTATGATGATGATGCAAATGCAATGTGTATGATATGAATGATATGTGGTATGCTGACGGTTTGTGGATGCAGGATGGATGCATGATGGATGCATTAGTGATAATGATGTTAGTGCGGAAATGAGATGATGACAAGAGGATCCCACAAGTCCATGATCTGACGAGACTTTATTAGAGATGATGATGATGAGAAATGATGATGATGATTTGCTTATCAAGGATTGGGATTTTAAAAGGGCTACTTACCTTATGTTTGATAACACACGTAGGTACGATGCATCAAGGTATAAAGAACTAGGATGGCGTTGTGCCTAGTGCGATGGACTTTGACTCAACAAACAGATAGGAGTATTCTTGTTCATTCTTGACATACGAAAACCTTGCTAGGATGTACCTAACAAAGCAAGTATTCGCCAAGTTATTTTACAAGAACGTCCAACAAGCATAGCAAACAAAAGATAATGATCGTTGACCCATTCCTATCTCTCTAAATCCTTCGTTCGGATATCATTGAGAGGTCCTTCGAATGAGCGCAATAAGATGAATCAAAAGAAAAGATCAAGTACACAAACAAGCCAATGTTCTTCATATCTCTAGCCAAAGGGATTTGTTTTGATAGGATAAGAATCCAAGGTGATATCCAAAATGATGCCCATTGTCGGAACAATATATCCTAGGACATGCATTGTAAAGGATGATGATGGTTTGATAAGTTGATTGATAGACTTTTGATATAAAGTTGACTGACATGTTTGAAAATGATCAAGAGTTTGATTTTGTTTTAAAGATTTGTTGTTTCAATTTTGATTTTACGATTGAAGATTGATTTTGTTGATTGCTATGATTGTTTCTGTTTGCGTTGCCAAAGGATGAAGGTGATGATCAGTTTATTATGGATGATTGATTATTGCGGGTGAAAGCGAGATGAAATAGGATGGATTTTTCAAATATTTGGATGTTTTGATGTTTTTGAAATGTTTTGAGGCTGTTTTAGATGTTTTGAGATTTACAAATGTTTGATTTTTTGATTTTTGAATGTTTTGGGGTTTTACAGTTTTATCAATGTTTTGGATTTTTTGTTTTTTGAATGTTTTTTGGATTTTAATGTGATTTTGTATGTTTTTGGATTTTTGTGTCTCGGGGGTTGATCAGAGATGAGCCTTGCCTACGTTTAAGCTCAGAGATGACGTAGTTCGAATTCCAATGTTTTTGATGTTTTTCTGACTTTTTGAGTGTTTTTGGATTTTTTGAAGTTTTGGATGTTTTTGGATTTTCTGATTTTATGATGATTTTGGATTTTCACCTAATTTTGATGATTTGGATATGGACATGTGTGATGATATCAGTTCTCTGTTTTGGGATTTTGCTAAAAACCAAGCTAAGGTTGATTGATCAGATCGATGGATTGATGATGATGATAACATTGTTGAGGATACACAACAATGCAAGGATTTGTTGATCAGGATTGATGACGATAACATTGTTGAGGGTGCACAACAATGCAAGGATAGTGTTAACAAACACGAGGATTGGGAAAAATATCCCAAGATGATGATGGATTGATGATGATTTGATCAAGACTGATGATGATAACATTGTTGAGGATGCACAACAATGCAAGGATAGTGTTAAGCAACACAAGGATATCCTGATGATTTCTTGATTGGATTTGATTGATCATGATTGATGAAGCTTGATTTTGACACAGTTTGTTCAAATGATTTGATGTGACGTTTGAAGGGTGTGTTAGATGTGACTGATATTGATTGTTTGGATCAATGTTCGAGGAAAGATGAAGACTGATAAGGAACATCTGCTCGTCAAAATATGCCATGGGCTAGTGATTCAGACTCTAGATCACAAATGCTTTGACCAATTTGACTTTACATTTGCCAATGTTCAGATCGCCACATAAGTTGGAGGATATAGATCAAGATTTATTCTCGAAGCAAGATGTAAATATTTGCCCCCGGTGTCTAGCAATGTATGGAATGTTATAGATGGATGCTCGGATAGGTGTATGGATGGATGGATATGGTAAGCATGCAAAGGATGCCAAGGATTATCTTGCAATAAGATAAGGTTTTTAGATAAAGAAAGCTTATTTGAATAATGTTTCATGGCTCAGATAATGCTACATAGGATAGGATCAATAAAAATAACTCATGTCAAGATGTTTACCATAAGCAAGCGTAGAGTGTGCACCAAAATTTGTCAAGATCAAGATAACTTGGACTATGTATACAGATGGATGAAAATGGATTGGATCAATGGTTTATGGATGAATGGATTTATTATGGCTGAGATGGATGGAATGCCAGATTTATTACGGATTGGATGAGATGCTTCCACCTGAACTGGCGCACGTAGATGCCTGATTCTACACATGATGCCTGTTTTTCAGGTTTTCATCATGGTCTTGCCCAAAGCACCGCCCATGCGGTTTTCACTAAAGGACGATTTTTTATCTTTACTATTTTCAATCCTTTTTCTGATTTTTTTGGATTTTCATTTTTTTTTTTTTGAAAGATTTTAAGCTCATGCTGAATAGATGCCCCTGTCATAGTGTGCCATCGATATCCTGCTTGAAGAAGTTTCTTTGCCAAGATACGTGCACTTGAATACAACTGTTGAGATCCTTGACCTGCTTCGTTGATATCGGAGTTAACTTTGTCTTTGTGCGCACATCGCGATAGAGTGCCTTCAGAATCCTTATGATGAAGGGTCGTTGCCAATACATGGTTAATTTGAGAATTGGATATCATGCGTGGAGGCGTGGATGGAGTGTGTTTAGGGATAAGAGATGAATTGGTTGATAGTTTGGAACCTTGGATTCTCCAAACTTGGGAAGATGAGCAATGATGGGTGGATACGAAAGTGTGCGTGGAATTTGGACCAACTGCTTGATACACTTTGTACGTCGCTTGAAAAACCTGCTTTTTCTTTTGCGGACATCCTTGATGGATACTTTTCCCTCTTTTATTTTGCCCCATAGTTTCTTTGACTGATGGAGTTTGATAGGGATGATCTTTCTTTGTATGTTTTGGTATCCATGCGTATTTGATTTGTCCATTATGCTTCTCAGTTTCTTTTGCTTTGATAACGTTCTTTGTACTTTGATTCAAATATTTCCTTTGACGTTGGTCCCAATTCATGGATGGGGTGATGGGTGGATGACGATTCATGACGTGACTGGTTGTAGCATTGGCATCGGTTTCTTCATAAGGATTCCTCGTGCTCCCTATGTTGATGTTTGTTTGAGACGAAGTTGCCCCCAGTATTGTGGAAGTAGTACTTTCATGCTTTGATTCTGCTTGTTCTGAGATGTCTTGTTCAGTAAACATGCTCTGACAAATGACCACTTTAGATGACATTGTTTCAATTTTTCTCGCTTTGCTAACTCTGGATTATACTATTCTATCTGACTTGCTTCCTTGAGTGGATAATGTTCAATATCTTTATTCATGATGTCCTTAGTCTGAGTTTGGGACATATTTGATCCTGATGTTGATAACTTAGTTTGACTGTAGGAGTTAATAATCTGCTCTTTTTGTGTGACAAAATCTTGTTCTAGATGAAGATCATCACGTGTCCATCGTAGAAAGCATCTCATGGGTAGATGGAGAGTATGTGCTACATGGATATGATCATCTTGCATAGATAAGAGTGTCCATTAGATTATTGTAGTATCTTGAAGATACAAATTCTTGATCTTGAATGATTTTGGAGTTGCTTTCGACATGCTTTGGATCAAGTTCCTGACATGGGTCAGTTTCAAAGGATGAATTGCTTACAAAGGGTTCTTGGATGTCGATTGGGCATAGGAATGGCTCCAATATCCTCTTGATCTTTGAGTGGACTTGGATCAAGTGTCAAGTTGAGGATTCCTTCAGTATTTGTAACCATGAGGTCAAAGGGTGTCAACATGTCTTGGAAGGGACCATTGCTAGACCATGGCGACAGATTTTGATCATGCTTTGGAATAAATTCTTGAGATATGTCCTCTAGCTCATAAAGCGATGTAGAGATATTTTCAACATGATCATAGTTCAATGGATTGTGCATTATGTCAATAGGATCAAATAATCCTAACACTCCTTGAAAGAGATCACTAAAAAGTGGCTCTTGATGTATTGTCATGTCCCCTTCTAGTTGACATCTCTCAGAGCACTGGATTAGCCTATTATGCGACCCTCGTAGGCTGATAGGATGGATAGAGGGTCTTGATGGAGCTTGGCTTGGCTTCAGTTGTCAGAATTTGATCAGTTGGCTTTCGTTCGGGCTCATTCGGACACCGTTTGCCTGAGTTGCTATTTTTAGTAGTATTTGGCATTCAGAGAGGCACCCCTGCTATTTTTAGCAGTACAGTTTGATCACGTACAGAATCACTCCCTGATTTGCCAGCTCCAGACGGTTCGTGCATCGGATGTTTCTTGAGGGAGTTATTAATATTTGATTGATTAATTAAATATTAATTAAATGGAGCATATAATATAAAGTTATAATATTTTATTATTATAACTTAAGTGAAATATTGAAGGGGTCGCCCATCATAGAAGGGGCCATTTTTAATTGTAATTTATAATTAAAAATGCGCTTGAAGACTATTGAAAAATTAAACAAGAAAATTTCGAATTATTTTAATGATGCTTTTTTTGAAGGAATTCGCACTTTTCAAAGAGTATAAGGCTTTGCTTTGAAAATCGAGCCATTATGTTATTGAATATTGAAAATTGATCAAGTCTTCAACCAGAGCACGAAAGCCAAGGGCTTCAGTCTCAGAGCATTGGGGAACGAGCCATCTCCAGTGAAAGCAATTCAGAGGTTGTGAAATATCATCCGATTTATTGCCAGGCAAAGAGATTTCTTCATCCAGGAGAGATCATAGAACATTCACAGAACATTTATTGTCAGGGTTTTTGATTGGTAATTCATCCAGAGAAGTTTCTCCATCAAGGCGCATATTTCATTAAGATCTGGAGATTCTAAAGAGGGCCGTACCTTTTTATTTATTGCTGCTGTACACAGCCGTACCATCTGAGCATGCAGGCCGTACTTCTCTAGAACAGGCCGTACTTTATATTTGGAGCAGATCGCCTACCTTCATTGCAGTTTGACTTCACATTTGAAGGCGCCTTTGCATCTGGAAACATTTGACATCTTCTGACGGAGGGAGAACCTACATCCAGATAGCCGTACTGATCTCATTCTTCTCAAAGGCGGCTGAAATCAAGTTCTTTTGAATATTGCAAAATCTACTTGTCTTTTACATGCATGTCAAAGATCCATCATTGTAATGTTTTGGAAAGCACAATAAACATACTGGTTACCCATTTCATTAGCTATTTGCTTCAGTTAGCACCTATATGATTTTATTTGAATTTATTATTCAATTCTTGCAAAATTGCATTCTTCCTATTTCATGCAAAAATCACAAAAAAAACCAAAAACTTCAAAAACAAACAAAAAAACCGTTAGATTCAGAAACAGGGGAAACAAGGGTTTCTACATGTATGGTGAGTTGATCATCGGATGGGGTGGAAACACCTCCAAGGTGCTCATCAATGGAGAGATCTTGATCATTGTTTTCAACAATTGTGGTGGAGGGATTTCCAATGTCTTTAACCATAGGGTCAAATGATGTTGACATTTCTTGAATTGGATCATTGTTGGGTATTGTTGGTGGATTTTGATCATGATTGAGAAGTGACTCTTGACATATGTTGATTTGACCATTGGATGAAATAGACACAACTTCATGGTGCTCAGTGATGGTTTGATCTTGATCCTTGTTCTCAATAGTTGTCTTATTTTGTGTAGCTTGAGAGGCTTGTCGCACTTGTTGAGCTTGTCTTGCTTGTTGCGTGGCTAGATATTGTTGGATGGCCTTTTGGTAGGCCTGGTGAGCTTTTAGTGCAATGTTATATTGTCTTGCTGCGTTTGGTTTTGGTGGTAGTGGTGGTGGATTTGGAATTGTGTTGGATGTAGTGATGAGTGGTTGAAATACACTTGGAGAGATCGTGGGGGTTTGAGATATGATGGGTGTGATAGGGGTGATTGGAGTGATTGAGGGGATAGTGATGGTTGGAATGACCGAGGTGATAGGTCCTTGGGAGACCGTGTTTTTATTTTTCAGAATTGATGTTGTCATTTGATTAGATACCATTTGTTGATGCGATGTCGATGGTATATTCAAAGGATTTGATGTGATGGCTTGATTGGTGTTAGGTGGATTGATTTGGATGGAGTGATTGGTGCTAGGTAAGGGGGGAAGCCCTAAACCAAGGAATGATGTTGATATGGGTAATGTTGGTGGAGATGTCTCTTGGTGTAATGACTCAACTATTTTGGTAAGTGTAGCAATTTGATCTAGCCAAATTTGTTCTTGATTTCGATCTTGACTCCCTTGATATAGTTGATTTGGATTTTGTTTAATCAGATTTGGAGTGTGTACTTGTCGTTTTTGAATGGGATCATGGACAAATGGATTTTGGACAATGTTTTGATTTGGGATGATGCTTTGATTTGGCATGATATGTTGAAATTGACCATTGTTCATGTTTGGAATATTCGTATGATTTGCAAATGTATCCATCCCAAAATTTGCCGGATTCATGTTTTGAAAACTTGTACTTGGTACCTTCTCATTTGGCTTGTAGGGATTTGATGGGATGACATTGTTCATTTGAAGGCTCATGCATTGATTGTTTGGTTGACAAACTTGTAGGTTTGGATTAGGATCCACCATCGGGAAATATGTTCCAATCTTCGATTTGGGCATACTCACACTTGTTGTGCCATTGATATTTGTAGAAGGTAATGATCCCATGTATGGATTGTATGAGTGCGAGCGTTGATAATCAATCGGCGTTGTAAGGCTTTGAAAGTTAAATTGATTTGGATTACTCATGATGTATGGATCAAGTTTGTATTCCACGTTCCTCTTGTGTTTTGACCTTGTTGCAAAAGTGACTTCTAAGGTTCTTAGGACTAATGACGAGATGAAGGATGAAAGGGGTGAATGATATGGATGTTTGAACGTTTAGGAACTTTGGATCAATGCTAGACTTAGGGTTTGATTTTGATTGGTTTGATTTGAATAATGAACTTGTAAACCCTAAGATGTAAGATGTTATCTTAGGATGAACTTGTTCAAATGATTTCTAATTTAATTAAATGTATGAGAAAGGATGCATTCCCACACACCTAACTAAACAAATGATTTTGATTTGAATTAAGGATGTACCCAAGTCTAGAATAATGTTTCCAAAGCTCTAAAGTTGTTTGTGGGATGAAGATGGTAAATGTTTGGATGGATGAAGTGTTTGATTTGCTCCTAAATGAACCTAGGAAGGACTTGTTTACTAGGCCAAGATAGTGAAGAACATGCCTTTCTCTAAGAGTAATTCGAAATCAAAACATCAATGTTTGCATGAAAACCATACGACCAAAAGATGCCAAGCACATATGTGGGGTCCAATTGATTAAATCCTTGCTTAATGGATTCTTTTTACCACAAAAAAACTATTGATTAGGTTTTCAACTGAATGTCCAATGTCCTAATTCCCTTTCATCCCACAAAGTGCATTATGCGGAAATTGAGGAAATCAAGGAAAAGGTTGCCTAAAGTTGACTTTAGTAGAAGCAAATTGAGATGAAATCCAAATGTTTAGAAGCCTATAAGGATACGAATCCCAAGGGCAAGCAATAACATGTGAATTTGTTCAAGGATATTTGCCTTTCCTAAAGGGTTTGCAATTTTGATGATTCGTTGAATGTTGGTTTTCAAATGTTTTTGATAAATGCACAGTGTTTTCAAACCACAAGCAATATGACGTCCTAGCTCAATTGGTAGGTTTTTCTTGGTGGGCTTGCCTCACACCCTTCGTATAAGAGATGATTTTACATGCAACCAAGGAAAAAATATAAAGGTATGTTAAGAATGAAGTCTTAGCCCATATATTTCAATCAAGATCGGACATGGCAAGTAACTTCTTGGAATCTAAGTTCCAATGCACCACTTCGATAAACTCGCTCAATGGATCAATTGGTCACTACAAAACAAGGGTTCTATTTCGGACTTTCCGTTCGTGGAGATTGACCCATACGGCAAGAGTCCTCTTTCGGATCCATTTTGTCGGAGTCAACCGCGTGATACTGGCGTTTCTTTCAATACCCACATTTATATCTCGGTTGGAAATACTCTTGGCTTTAGAGTGTTATTGGTTGAGTCGTTCCCTTGGGTGAGTACTTTTTCCCCAAGGCAGGCCCTCTAGGATAAACAAAAGCGAATAAACTTATTCATAGTTCGATCAACCTTTATTTAGAAACAAAGGGAGAACACATGCAATAAATTTATCCACACTCGCACAAGATTTTGTCCAATTTTAAGCCCAAATCAAAATGTGGAGGCAATCTTTTATGCAACTTAATGTCATCAAAAAGACTTTTGATTCTCAAGATCGCTGTGAAGCGCGAGAGAAGCGCATACGTCTTTTTAAATGAGATTACTTTGAATAAGAGATTACGAAGCATGAAAAACACATGTTCATTTTAAGCCTCAAAGCAATGATGAATTCGTTTTAAAGCACCAAATGAAATATGAGTTAGCCTAAAACAGAAAATTACGGCATACGACGAACCCTCCAAGCATTTTGAAATGTTCGTTTTAAAAACCAAAGGTGAGTTAGCATGAAACAGAAAATTAAAGTAGGTGACGGAAGCTCAAAGCATTTAAAAATGCTTTTGGGTTTCAAATTTTGATGCTTGAATCTTTAACTCCAATCTTGCCTTCATTTTTGCTTGATTCTAATGCTTGATTATCCTGCAAATACCACAAAATCGTGACAAATAAGATTCATTTTAATAAAATCTTAATATAAATAAACACAATTTCAAACATAATGGATTTTGAAACAAGTGTTTGAAACATAGAAAGAAAGTAGTTAACTAGTTAAACCATTTGTTAAGCATTTGCCTCCCAAACTCACTTTCAGCTTATAAATGTATTCAAATCAATTTTTTTTTTTAAATGGTTTTATGACTCGTTAACAAATTACTCCCCATATAAATTTTACTCCCTCACAACTTTTCTTCACCAAATTTTCTTCTCATATTCTTTCGTTTGTTGTGCTAATATTCACCATCATTAAGGGATTTACAAGCAGACGTATGAAAGGACACGATGGTTGACATTGGTGCAAATTTCTGACATGAAAAGATCACTGATAAGGCACGACAACCAGATTCATTAAACTTCAGAATCAAGAATGTACTTCACAAAATATTAAATATCTCATTAACTGGCATGACAAGGCTTAGCTGTTTGAATACTACCAACCACGATCTGCAAATAACGCAAGTGTTAAAAGATATAATAAAACACCCCTACTTCATGTCATTGCACCTGCCAATAAGAACAGACAGTAGATTATATCGATTTTATCAACCTAGTGAATGCTTTCAGTGAGTGAAAACAACTCAGCAATGGAACAGAAGAAGTGCTTTAGCCAGGAACGCCTTGACCTTTCACTTCTCCAATTTTGGCGAGCAGCTGCCTCATGAGCTTTAATTTCAACGTTGCTAGCCAATTTTCTGAATGTAGTTTCAAACATATTGTGCCAGCACGCTCAAATCGCGAAGAGATCTCAAATCTCGGTTATTGGAGCTCCTCCATATCTCAACAAATCAAATGCGCAGTCAATCAGATATTGATCATGATTAAATTTTGAAAGCATACCAGTAGATCCAATTAACAAATCAAATGCACTGACACCATATTAAAATTTAGATAGCAATATTTAATTTTTAATGATAATCTAAAGATTTCCTTTCAAACCATGGCGCAAAGATTGTTGTTCAACATATACAGGTTGAGCACATTTGATATTTTAACTTTAGACATGGTAAAAAGCACCGTGATTGCAGCATAAACACAATTCCAGAATTCCATGTTATTCGATATGTGATTAGGAAAGGAATACCGTGATTCCAGCATAAACACAAAATCACAGAGCTTTCAAGACCAGCATCTTCCCAGCCTGCGCCAAAAGAAAGCACAGATTTGATCCAAATCCATCAAGGATGTCCACACATTAAAAAAAATACTTTAAAAAGGCAGTCAAAGGACAGAAAAAAGACAAGGCGTGTGAACAGATTTGACATAATGTTTGTGTAAAATCAATAAGCATAGGCACGACATGTGAACTACTGGCAGAATGTGGAGAGATCTGAGATTTGACAGAGATGGATCGAATCTTGTACGGTGTATATACTTCATGGATTGCCTAGCTAGAAAAGTGTCCCCACAAGTAATCAAATATGAAATGTGCAAAAAACTAAAACTTGCGTGACATCTAGCATAAACTTTGACAAGATCATACCGTGTGGTTTTGTCTATCTAATATGTAGAGTATATGGTCTACCACTCCCCAACTATATTAGCGAATAGAGAGACAATAGTATATGTGTTGTATTCAGCCGCCATGAACAAAGAATGTTGAAAACGCAAAATTATTTTCATCCAATCACAGTGTGCATTATGAACGCGGCTGGTGGGTGGGAGTTCTGCTTCAATCAGTAAAATAAATGATTACCTTTGGCCCGCGTCTTCTCTGCCTGCGCCTAACATTAATATGATGACATTGACTTTAATGAGTTTGATTGCTACTTTCTGCCCGAGCTGACTGGCTTGGTGATGTCCTGACCATTCATTAAGACTCAGTTCTTTGACGTCCCTCCCTCAAATTCCTGTGCAAGTCTGAAGTTTGAAAGCTTTCACTTTCACCGTACGCACTCAAGATTCTGCGCAAATTGTACCTTGCTGTCGATAATGCCAGTGAGACAAAATGAGTAGAGTTTCAGGAAAATATCACGAAACACTACCAAAGCAGAAAAAACGCGATGAGCCAAAACCAATCTTCCTACAGCTTCTCCTTCAATCTATTCACAATGCACATAAAGTAGATATAAAAATATGGGGTTTTAGAGCTACTGATTCTTGAGCTCGGGACAATAATCATTTACACGATAGACGTTATCAGATTAGTCAAAGTTAGTCATGACAGGCTTATTGGATTTGCATTTAGTTGGAAAGACTTTAGAAACTTTCAGGCAGATGTCTTTAGCAGGCGTACAAAACAGCAATTAAGAGCATTCATAACTATTGGCAAACGTAAAGGATACCCTTTGGCGCGACTTGAAGGCTATAAGTTATGACAGTGCGAGCTTATGACAGAGATCTTTTGACAGGATTCGCGCCTCTCATTGTTCGATGGGACTGATGGAGATAAGGTCAATTGTGACCAAGCATTTGCAAAACTCGCGCCTTCTTTTGCAGAATGAAAACATGTTAGAAGTTTATCCAGATTCCTATAGTGTTGAATAAACTAACATCAATGAATACCTGCAATAAATGATCCAAACTGAACTCACATATAAAACAAGGCTTTCGTATCAACTCACTATTTAGTTGGACCATGTTAATCAACCAACAATATTAATAACTCTTAACAAATGACACGTTCAGAAGATCGATAAAGAAGACTAAATGCATATTGACTTTTGTGCACTAGTTTGAAATTAATGGATGAATAAATACATGGCGACTTGTCTACTTCAAATGGATGCGCCAACATCTTATTTTGAACTTAGTGGCCTGTGATGCCTTTAATGCGTGTTTTTCCTGGGCAACGCCTTCATGAATGAACTCCTTGTCATGTCTTAATGAGATCCCCTGAATACGCAAACAGTGAAAGTGAAGCAACAAGAAGCGGCAGACGACTATGTTAGCTGCCAGGCATTATAAATATTGTACCAAGCACATTTCCTCCCTATGTGTAAACATAAAATACATCAGCAAATGATAATGTTTGAGGAAATATGGCTAAAGTCCTATCTCTCTAGGCAAAGAAACAATGCAGAAAGATGTAAAAATCATACCCATAGCTGCGCCACAAGCTCTGTCATGCATCTTCACTATCTCTGTCAAAGAGTCTTACAATACTTCAAACAAGGGTTAGTACCTACAAATCTTTCAAGAACACTCCTATGAAATACCTTGTGAATGTTTCAAAATGCAACAAATGACAATAAAAGACTAAAAAGCATTATGAAAACAATAACAAGTTACCTATTCCATAGTGGATTGGTGTCAAATGTGTCAATGACCCTTTCCCAATCCTTGTTCAAAGCTTAAAATGATGCAAATGCCAATATGATGAAGAGCAAGATTAGTTCTCAAACCAAGAGAGTAACCTTGCATGAAAGTTGTAGATCAAATTGTGGAGGATTTGCTTGAGGATGAAGCCTCTATTTAAATATTTTCAAATGTGAAGAGTGCCAAACATGGAGGATGTGGACTAAGATTGGACAAATGAGAGGAAGACACTTGTCAAGTGGTGAGTGGTTGATGCATGTGCAAGATTTGGGAAATGTGCCCAAAAGGGGGAAATTTGAATTCAAATTTGTGCAATGAATGCTGAGTTTGACCTTTGGAAGGGGACATGTAAGAGCCATGTAAGAGCTCATAAATGACTTGTTGGATGTACATGTCCACTTTTTTTGATTTCAAATTCTAGGGAATATTCCATGTTGAGTGAAAATGTTGATTTTAATAAATCAATAAATTGATTTATTGGTGCAAGTGGCTAAATCTAGAGAATGCAAGTGGTGAGGATTAGCATTTAATCAGGATTAATTAGCTAGGATGATGATTAGGATGAGTTTGACCTCTTTGACTTAGATATTTGATTTATTTAAATCAGAAAAGAAGAAATATGAATTGGATTTCAATTAAATGAAGTCCTGATTTATTTAATTAAATGGATGATGCAAGATAAAGGTTGAATGATTTATGAGAGATGAAATGGTATTATTTGATTAAACCATTGGATTGACCTGTATGCATATTTTGCGTGTCTACAGGTGCAACCAAACTTTTTCACCAACGTGAAAATGTGGAGAAACTCTATCATCATGGATCTCTTTGTATTTTGACTTGAGTCTTCAATAATGTATCATGAATCTATAAATTGACTTTAGCCAAATGCTGAACAAAAGCAGATGCCTTATTATGCTCCCTATGTTGATTAGATCAAGAATTGTGAGAAGAGATTCAAGGGTCTCATGGGGAGGATGGGTTTAATACCTACAGCAAACCTCACTACTTATTTTTGGTGACAATAGATGTAAAGATTATGAACTAAGAAGCTGTTAACTACTTTGATTTAACCATAAGTTTGTGGATGAAAAGAATGTAAAAATTCTCAACTGACATCCTAAAGATTCCACAAAATTTTCCAAAGGTGACACAAAAATCTGGAGTCATGATTAAAAACAATGGTGAGAGGTTAGCCAAAGTGACAGCATCCATTCTGTAAAAACAGGCTCAGCACCTTTTGAAGTATCTATATCGTTTCACATGGAATAAGAGCAACCATCTTAGAAAACTGACATACAACAACAAAAATACAATCATGCTTCCTATGATAAGCATGCAGTCCACAAATAAAGTCCATGGACATGAATTCCCAGGGCTTGAAGAAAATGGGAAGTGGCTGATACAAACAAAACTTTTTATTAAAAGTCTTAAGATTAGCTGGATAATGACACCTTCCAATACAATCTTCCACATGCTTTCTGTCAGAACCCTGGTGGTTCTCAAATTGAAACCCTGATGGATTTTTTGTTTGTTTTGCAAGTTTTTCGTTTTTTTGTATTTTTGAGGGTTTTTGGACAAAATAATAAATGCTGCGATTTTCTAAGAAATTGCAAATAAAATCTAAATAAATTCAATATTGCAATTTTATGCTCAGATATGATAGGCGCCTCAATGTATTTAATTTCCAGAGCAATTACAATGATAAAGATGAAGTGATAAATGAAATACAACAAATTTATTGATGAAAAACCTGATTTCTCATGATGGCGGCTGTAATAAATGCTAAGGGTACGGCCAAAAATAAATGAATCCTCCAGACTCTGAATACAATGCCAGATCTCCAGTAAATGCCTAAGACAAAGCCAACGCCTCAAGCTGAGAACCAGAATCTGAGAACAGGGGAATAGTCTCTGAAGAAATAAGTACGGCCTGCAAGTACAGTAGTACGGCCAGTCTGCAGCAGCAATAACAATGGTACGGACTTCCAAGAAAGATGCCCAATCTCTGAATGAAGCCTTGTGATGAAGTCGCCTTAACAATCTGATGATTTCCTCTGTAAAACTCTGAATGAATATCTCAATAATCTCAAACTGTGATCTCTGGATGAAATCACCAAGTGCCAGCTTCAACTGATATTTCACAGCCTCAGTCTGCCTGATTCCTGAAGAGTTTTCGTTCTCCAGAAACGATCGTCTGCCAGAAACCCTAGGGTTTGCAAACTCCAAAGCTCAGATGCAAGAAGACAAAATTGAATAATAACCAGATAGTTCGATTTTGCCTGTGAAAGGTATATATTGCCTCTTTGAAAAAGTCGACCCAAATCACCTTTAAAATAATCATTTAAATTAATGATTTAATTTGCACTTTTGACTTAGGAAAAACAATTAATCATTGGCGTCCCCTTTTTAATGAATATAAATACTCATTAAGTCACCTTTTAATAATATATTATAAAGTACAATTAAATACTTTATAATCAAGCCAAATAATTAAATATTTAAATATTTCAATAAAGTGACTTTAATATAAAGTCAAATTATTAAATATTTAATAACTCCTTAATTACTCCTTATTCCTCCGTCAAATCAATCAACTGCTGAACTGGGTCGAATCTGAGTTGAATAATTGCACCAGGTGCCCTGCCCGAAATAGCAGCATCCGCCTGACCTAACTTTCTAAAAATAGAAAGTTCCTGAAAATGCACTCCGGAAGATTCTGCGAAGGCCCAACCTGACACAACTGCAAACTGGAGCTACCAAACACTGGATAACTGCCTCCGATGATCCTCTGCACACCCTGTCAGCCTACGAGGATCGAAATTATAGGCTAACTCCTCGACAAGCAATGTCAGCTAAAACGGGGACATGACAGTCCGCCCTCCCTGAAATTGCTTGTCAAGCAATCTCTGCAAATACAGCTGCACTGCACCACCTGGATCCCAAGGATAGTACCGGACAATGTTCCTGCTGGCCACAACTGGCTCCTGTAACTCCCACGACTGATCAGCAAGAATAAAATACCATTCCCTATTAACCTCAGTGCGGTCCGGCATAGGATCAAGTCTCTCAGAAGGAGGCAAGTCAAACGACAAGCAACACTTACCCCCTAAAACTGCACGAGATATACTATCATCCAGCATATCAAGTACGTGCATACCACTACTGTGCACCTGAAACAAATCGTGTATATGCGGATTAATCATGAAGCTATATGCACTCTGCACCATATACACACTGTGATACTCCTCCGTGAGCTGAATCTGAAATCCCAGTGCACTAGTAGGATCCCAAACGCTATCATCACTCTGCTCAAGACCGGGATCAGGTGAGTTACCCATATCAAACTCAAAAAGCGGATTGTCATATGTAGATATAACATCTGTCTCAAACAATGGATTGGTCACAAACGGAACCAAACCACTGGGCTGATCCCAAACGGCTGCCTCAGAACCCCCGGGGTACTGAGCATAACCATGCATGGTCTGCACAAAATCCTCCTCTACCTTCGCGCTCCCACTAACGATAGAGATAGAACGAAGGCAGCCATCTGTAATACCCCTCAACACATATTTCTTGCCCTGTACCTCAAATCTCATCTCCATTTTAGGCAAGTTGAGGGTGAACACACTGATATCCTGCAGCCATCTCATACCCAACACTAAATCCATCCCTCCTAAGTTGACAACATAAAAATCTGCCTGCAACTCATAATCATTCAACATGAGAGTGAGATTACAAATCCGTCGAGTGCAAGTGAGTGTATATCCATCTGCCACCCGAACTCTGAATCCAGCGAAATCCTCTGTCTGGAGTCTACATCTGCTGATGAAGCTCTCATCAATGAAATTGTGTGTAGCTCCAGTGTCGAGCATAGCAATACATCGCTGTCCTTCCACTGATCCCCTAAACCTGAATGAATCATCCCGTACACTCGTAGATAACACCAACGGGGATAAGTTGGCATCGGGCCCAAACTCCGTAGAAGCATTCCCTGCCTCCGCATGTTCTGAAACAACCTGCTGGTCTGAATCATCAGACTCGTCATCATCATAGTAAACCCACATGGCGCGGTTGGCTCTGCCTTTCGGTCTCAAAGGACAATCGTGCTCCTTGCTGTAGGGTGCTTTGCACCAATAACAAAGTTGTTTCTTCCTGCATTCCTCCCGAGGTGCATCATCAATTCTCGCAACTGGTTTCCTTTTAGGCTCTGCAACTGGTGTATGACTCTCCTCAATAGGCAAGTTATTTGTTTTAGGCGGAAATTGTTTCTTCGGAGCAGCAAGCTCCATACTTCTTGCCTTCCGCATCGCCTCCTGAAGTGTAGTAGGATCAAACGCCTTGACCCAACCTCTCATGGGTTCGGTCAAACCCTCAACGAAGAGTATGATAAGTCTCCGCTCCGAAATCCCTGTCACCATGACTGCAACTCTCTGAAACTCACCAATGTATGCATCCAGACTACCT
>VDFB02118413.1:0-22325 GCA_007258455.2 Sequoia sempervirens | reverse complement strand
TGATGTGTTAGAACTCTCTGCTCTGGTGCTCTGGAACTTTCACAGCAGCAACATAGATCAATAACAAGCTACATTGCATTGGAAACCTTAGCAGCAGTAGCACAAATCAATAATAGAAAGTTGCATTGCATCCAAAACCTTAGCGGCAACAAGAAGGAAGGATATACAGCCATAACTCTTATTTTTGCATGACACTTAGCAAATAAATTCCATAAAAGAATCACCATAGTACACACGAGTTTGACATCAACACTAGAACTCGTAAGCCAAACATAAAACATCACATTTCTTCTGACTAAATTATATGATTACTTTTTCTCTCTTAAGAGAGTAAAATGTGCATAAAGGAATAAGTATGAGTACAATATCATTTCCATGAATAAGATACATCATTTGATAAGATAAATACATAAGAGGGGTTGTCTCCAACTGGTGCTCCAATAACCTACACACCAATCCCCAATGGTGGTGGCAATACCTCCCTACCATGTAGAATCAAAAGGGACCACCCCACCGTGCTTAGAGATAGTCACAAGGCCCAAATAGAAGTAACAAGACAAGGGAAAAGTAAGGCCAACACTCACATCAGTCACAGAGAAAAGATGGAATACAATGCACACAGCCAATGTCACAACAAGAGATGCTCATCCAATATCATGTCGGGTACTACTCATGACTATCAAGGTGCTAGGTACTAGAGTACATATCAGATGGAATGTCATCATACATGATCGAAGGAATGGCACCACATGAAATCAAGTACACCTCTCTTAGGGATGAGGAGACTCAATCATGCCTAAATCCACACCTCACAGACAAGTGGGCCTTCTCAAGTGCATCCTTAGCCTTTACAAGTGCTCAAGGCCATACATGAGGACTAATTATCTTATTAGTGTTTTACCCTATTATTTTTCTTTAGTTATCACTTTTTTACTCTAACTCTGCTACTAGTTCCATTGGCAGCCACTTATGGGCCTTGGGGCCATAGAGAGCCACTCCGTATGACCACTCTAACTACCTAGACCTAAGCTCATCTCGTTTAAACAAGTGAGGAAACAAAAGAAAATATGAATAAGAGGAAAAGCCACAAATTTCCATCATAGAAACCATTTAAAACAGCCGAAATCCATAATGAAATAAAGGCATAAAAATTCAAACTACCCAGATTAAAATTCTAAGCTTGACCCAGTTCATATTTTGATGTTTCTAGCTAGAATAAACCTTTTATTATTGATATTAGAAAAAAAAATGAGTTGTTCTAAAAAATATCATTTTGCCAAGCTAGGCAAGAAAAAACATAAAAAATGAAAGTGCCCAAAATTCAAATCTGATAGAGACCGAGTTGAGATATGGGAATTTCTACATGGAATATTCCTTTATTTTTCATTTTTAACAATGGGTAATGATAAAAAAAAAACAATGTGTTTTAACAAATTGGGCAAAAAAGAAAGAAAATTAAAGAGCCCAATAATCATATTTTTCTGACCCATTTCAGATTTTTTGGAAATACACAAAATGTGCCATACAAAAATACTATAGAGTACCAAATAGAATCCAAAACAACCATTATCCAAACCCCAAGTATTCACAAAAACAAAATAGAGGAGTTCCTCCAATTATTCGGGTATGTGTAGGATCATCATGGAAAAAATAGGCCCTTAAGTGGCAAAAAAATTAGAAAAATTAGAGTTAGGAAGCTTGACATAAAATTTGAATAAGTTATCTATATTATTTCAAAAATATGTAAGAATAGAATCAGTAGAAAATTGAATGTAGTTTCTAAACTACTAGGTTTTTTTTTTTTTAAATCCATTTGGTGAAAATTTGAAATTTCAATGCAGTAGTACTTAAATTTTAGGGAAAAATAAGAAGTAGGTGTTTGTCTGACCACCCTAACCACAATAAAATGATAATATTTTAGACATAAGTAGAGGTCTTGTGTTTGGATGTGATGCATTTTTTTTTGCAATTTTTTTCTAAGTAAATAATTAATTATGATTTTTTTATTACAACTTTTTAAAAATATAAAAACTCATATGTTTGACCACCTTTACTTGGTCAAAACTTCATGAAATTGATTTTTTCTTTGTTTTAATCCTATAGTATGTGAAGCATAGAATGTGATGCATGTTTTGGATTCAAAAATGTGATACTATTTAAAAGCTATAGATGTTTTTCAATTAGCCTATCAATTAGCACTTTAGTCATAATTCAAATAGAAAATGAATAATAATTATTTATTAAATTCAAAGTAAAGCATAATTTATATTGGTGGAAAGTTGAGAATCTCCTTTAAAAATATTTCATTTCATCAATTTTGGGTAGAAAATAAGTCGTCAGCCACACACCCTACAAATACCCATCGTATTGCCACTTTTTGGCCCATCATGGTCCTGCATATACCCATTCAAAAAATAAAAGTAACCCATAATTGAAAAGAGATTCAATGCATAAATGTAATATAAGTGAATGCACAAATCATTAGTCATACATAGATTCAAGAATAACAAGCAAAAATACCTCAATTCTGCGCCAAAATAGAAATGAAAGAATCCTCAGTGTGGAAGGAATGACCAGATTCCAAAATAGGACAGCAAAGAAGAACTAGCACACTGAATTCAACAATCCAATACCCACAAATTTCTTCTCAAAAAAACTCCCACAAATCTCCCTAACGGAGTCACCCAAATCGTGGGGTTCCTCCTCTATCCGAACAACAAATTTCTTCTCCTCCAAAAAGATAACCCCCTCAAACAAATCTTCCTTCCATTTTATATTTTCTTCAAAAAATGAAAAATATCAAATAAGACATCTGATTAAACAAGCTATTAAAGCTCCCAAAAACAATTAATTAAAGTCACTAAATGAACAACATTAAAATACACAAAGCTCACCCAAAAAGGATTAATAAATCATTTAAACAAAATATTTAAAACCTAATGAAAATAATATTTCAAATCTCCAAATCAATTAAACACCATAAAGTACCATATTTAAAATCATGTGAAGATGCCAATGAAACCACATCAAATAACTACATAAAAGATTAATAGAAACCAAGACAAAATGCCTCAATGAGACATATTGGTAAACCAATTATGACAAAAAGGTGATTTGGATGTTACCGTTAGGTAACCTGATGGTAAGACAACAACACAGAAACATTGCACTAATAGGTTATAGTGGGCTAGGGTAGGGGAAATTTGGCCTATGACTACCTCCAATAACCACCATCAGGGAATGAGAGTATGTTTAGGCCTATGAATCTAGGTGGAGTTGATACTAAGTACTTGCATCACTACAATCACACGTAAAAGTACATGTGCACATATCATATATCATATATCTGAAACAACATCAATTATTAGGAAAAAAGGGTCATGATATCATAAGCCTCTCAGTTACGAGTGTTATGACATCATCCTTTTCCTATCTATCTAGTTGTTTCTAGAGGTGGGAACACCAAAACGGAGGTTTGATTAAGGAAAAACCCTATATAGCCCCAACACTTTCTCTCAATCTTACAGACGTAGATATTGAAGATATTTGCTAGCTAGAGGCTTCATTACTTGGGTTTTCATGATCATTTTTCTATCTCTTATTCTCTTACTTTATCATTTATTTTTTACTTTGTTTTAGTTCTATCACATTTTGTTATTCTCCTATGCTTTAGAAGTTCTCAACAATCAAAGTAGAAGTAGTCATTTACCTATTTTCTATGAGAGGTTCTCTTTCTAGTCCATATGAGATGCCAGCGCACCTCTAGGATGCCAGTGTGACCCGCTCTTGTCTGTATCCCATGATGTCATCCTTTGGCCAAGATCTTATCAGCTTATCCAAAAAATCTTTGTGACCTGCTCTTTCTGATTCTAGAACTCTCGTGTTGTTCTTGAGGTAGTTTAGGGTAGTTCACCCCATGAGGCTCTCTAAATGAAGAGAACTCATGAGTAGTGAATCCCCCTTCTCTACAAGAATATTCAACATGTGTATGTAATTTTTGTTATTCACTTTCCATTCTTTTGAAGCACCAAAGCTATTATAGCTTTATGACAAAAAGAAAAATAGGAATCTCAATGGAATTTATCTATTTCTCAACCTCACTAGTAGTCTGTCTGAAAGCAACCATTGGTGAAAATAAAAAAACTCAATAATATGATTTTTCATGACCAAGGAAATTGAACTAAATTATTCATTTACTTAATAAAAAACCTCACCACTTCATTTCCAAAATTAAAATTGATCTTTTAGAGATATAAAATAAACTCCAAAATACTTATATCATGGATCCAGTAATACCTATTCAATAAGGTAAGTTGCATGATTGATACGATATTTCACAACAATGGGTTTCTTGAATTCAATGGGTTTTTCTTCTACCTCTAACTGTGCATTCTTCAAAAGCCTTTCCTTTTTTGCAGCTTTGTCTTCTAGCCTCTATTTCAGAAGCATCTTAAACAGGTTTGATGCTACATTCCAAACACGAGAATGTAATTAGTATTAAATTTATTGTTTTAAAATAGAAGTGACAAATATAGTAATATTGCACCATACATAACATGGACATACAAAAAAAATTTGTTGTGTGTTTAGGATTAGGTTATTCTAAAGCTTCTTTAAACTTACTTTGAATAGATTTCATATAGAAGATGAATTTTAAACCATGATAATGGTTTTTCTTTTAATGTATACATACTATTTCTCAAGTTTCAAAGAAAGGTTCGTGAATGGATCCAAAGACTACAAATTTGGAAACTTGAAGAAATATTAGGTGTAAATTAAAAGAAAGGCCCTAATTATGGTTTAAAATTTTAATTCTGACACAATTAGGATTTTCATTTTAATTTATACTTGGTATTTCTCAAAGGTTCTAGGACTATATTTCAGGGTTAAATGCAACACTAAGAATGTAGTTGATAATTGGAATTTGATATTTCAATGCTAAAATTGTAAAATCATAAATGTGTTAATGACAATTCATATATTAAAATGGTTTATATGAAAACCATAGTAGCATTACAACATTTAAATGTTGTATAGCATTCCAATTTCCACCAGCTCCAAAATGAATACATCATTATTAATAGATGGAATGCGTAAAGAAAATGGAATTCTCACTCTATTTTAAGAGAGTTGTCAAACAAAAATTGTACTAAATTTTCTTATGAAATGGTCTATGACAACAAATATATTTAAACAAAATGATGAAATGCAAAAAATATGGGTAAGGCTTACAATCTGCATCTACAATCCTAACTAATCAAAATCATGTGCCTAATCTAGTTGAAGCTAAATGAAACAATTTGAAAAATAGGCTTGCACTATAATAATGTGTATACATCAAATATCCAGTAATAATGAAGGGACATCCATCAAAGCATAACAATAGGGATTTTTGTCATATGTTGTAGTTATAAGTGTCTTGCTAGACATAGATGAAAATGTGCAAGCATAGAAAAGGTAGGAAAACTATTTCAAAAAATGCCTCAAATAAATGTGATATCACCCGCAAGGCCCATCAACAATCCATCACAACACCATAAGGTTTGTTGTTGGGCCTTGCAATGATTTTGTAAATTATTGCATCACCATAAGGCCTAGCAACAAACCTTGTGGTGTTGCGTTGACAATTGCTAGGCCATGCAGTAGAGGCTTTAATATATGATTTGGAACAAGTAATAAAGGATTTACTAATTGAGCTATCGAGTTAAGGATTGGATTATGACCATTATAAAACTTATCATGGATATCATAAACCACTTCACCATTCAGCTTGGATAAATAATTTTCCTCATACACTCATACTATAGAATCAAAAATTTATATGTGATACTCAGGTATGGCTGCTTTATAAGGTGTAGCACTTGTGGGCTCATCATCTTCTTCACATGGTAACTGATCCAATTCAACCCATGCCTACTCTCACCTAAACTAATAGACTAATAGTCAACAAGATTAAAATATAAATTCTCACAAAAAACACATTTTAAAAAAAATGAAATATCTTCATCTAATGACTATATATGTACCACATTACATATAAATCAGGAATTAGTCCCATTAGTTGTGTAGGTTGCACATTTAGTATATTCTTTGTCTTAAACCAAATAATAGTAGCTACTATGATCTATGAATTTTGATGAAGATGCATACCAAGCAGTAAATTCATCCTCAATGTATTGATCATCATCGCCAAGGCCACAAATGAACTCATTTCAATGATATATGTAGAATATTCATATGGGGGAGTTGATAATGTGTGGTTCCCCCAAATATTTTGAATTATATATAGAGGTGTTACCAATGTAGGTGTTGATATACCATCTCAGCTTTTTGAAATGTAGAGTTCATGTATGGATAACATTCAATATATGAATTTATAAACATTTAGAGCATTTCATATGATAAATATACCCTATACATTTATTAATTTACAATGTATAGAATTTGAAATGAACTAGAATTCATCATCTTCCATACTTCTATTTTTTACTATGATCATAAATTTGGAACATTTATCTAATTAATACTTGAAGTTTGTGCCTTATTTTTCTTGCAGTATAGTGGTTATCAAGTGGTTGATCAAATTACATGTGAGGTATTCTCACTTGTAGTTTTGTCTCACATTATTTTGCACTTTCTGCAAAAGTATGTCTATGCAAGTTGAAAATTGTGTTTTAAGTTGCACATAGCTTTTAAATTGTGAAGGTGTCCTTTCTTTTTTAAAGTTAAACACTTTCAATCCTTTTTTCAAAATACTTATGCATAAGCCTAGATAAAAAAGTTGTACAAGTTTTTTTTTCAGTCATCGAAAACAAGTGTCTATTCTCTAAATTTCTAGGTCCTTAGTCTAATATGGTGTATCACCTTTAGCTTTCATTATGATTCTTTTAGTTTATGCCATCTCTTTATCCTTTTCCTTTGCAAGTTTAGTAGAGTAGTTTAGGTGATATCCAATTAAGAACTATCTTTCTCTAGAGGTTCTTTTCTACTACAGGTGACCCACAACCTTAGAAAAGTTCCCATGTTTCACATGATTAGCTATGTTAAGATTTAGCTAAGGTGAAAATCATAGTGATAAAAATACCCTCAACCTATAAACCCTTAAACCTTTAAACCATCAATCCTAAACCCTCAACCCTCAACCCTTAAACCCTGAACCATTAAACCCTCTACCCTCTACCCTCTGCCTAATACCCTAAACCCTGAACCCTACTCAAATATATACCCTCAACCCTTAAACTCTCTACCCTTAACCCTCAACCCTCAACCTCAACCCTTTAATACCTCAACCCTAATTCCTCAACCTTAGTTAAAACTCTCTAAACTCAACCCTTTAATCCCTAACCTCAACCTCAATCCTAATCCCTCAACCCTAGTTAAACCCTAAACCCTCAACCCTTAATCCATCAACCCTCAATCACAAGTAAAACACTCAACCCTCAACCTCTTAATCCTCAACCCTAATCCCTTAGCCCTCAACCCTCAACACTTAAACCCTAATACCTCAACCCTTAAACCCTCAACCCTCAACCCTCAATCCTCTACCCTATACATTAAACCCTAAACCCTCAATTCTCAACCCTCTATGCTATACATTGGATCCTCAACCATAATACCTCAACCCTATACCCTAAAACCTATATACTCAACCCTATACCCTAAACACTAACCCTAATCCATAAAACCTAAAAACTTAAACCCTCAACCTCATCCCTCAACTCTTAAACCCTTAAACCCTCAATCCTTAACCCCTCAACCCTTAAACTCTTAAACCCTCAACCCTCTACCCTATACATCAGACCCTCAATCATAATACCTCAACCCCTATCTATCTCTCTCTCTCTCTATCTATCTCACCTATCTCTCCCTCCCTCTCTCCTACCCTCATTGATTGTCTCTATCTACTTTCTCCCTCTTTTTGTGTACCTCTCAACCAATCCCTACCACTTTGTCACTCTCCCTCCATCCCTCCCTCTCTCTCTCTTCCCCACCCCCTCTACATCACTCCATATCTCTTCCACTCCCTTTCTCTTGCACTCTCCCTCTCTCTCTCCCTATCTCTCAAGTCTCTCCCTCCCACCCCCTCTCTCTCTCAGGTCTCTCCCTCTAGTACCCTACCTAGATAACTCCTCTCTCTCTATCCATGCCTCCCAACCTACCTAGATAAGTCCCTCTAATTCCAAACCCCTCTCTCCCATTCCCTCTCTCCCTCCCTCTCCCTTAGGTATCTCCTTCCCACACCTTCTCACTCTCTCATGTCTCTCTCTCTCTCCCACTCCCTCTCTATCACACTCCCTATTTCTCCCTATCTCTCAAGTCTATCACTCTCACCCCCCTCCCACTCTCAAGTCTCTCCCTCTGGCACCCTACCTATAACTCTCTCTTTGTCTACTCTCTCCCTCTCCTCTCTCTCAAGTCTCTCTCTCCCACCCTTCTCTCTCTCTCTCTCCCCTCATCCCTCCCACCCTACTTAGCCTAAGTCCCTCTCACTCCAACCCTTCTCTCCCACTCCCTCTCTTAGGTCTCTCCCTTCCACCCCTCTCCCTCTCTCAGGTCTCTCTCTCACTACCTCTCTACCTCTCTCTCTCTCTTAGGTCTCTCCCTCCCTCTCTCCCTCCCATCCTACCTAGTCAACTATCTCTCTCTCTTAAAATTCTCCCTCCCTCTAAAGACCTACATACATACATACATACATACATGCATAAATACATACTTACATACATACAAGCATATATGCATTTGTACATACAATCTTACATACTATGAATTCAAAATTCACCATGCTCCCTTCGGGTTTGATTTTTGGCTAAGTGTCGACCCATGCCTTCAAAAATTTCCATCGGCCCCTTTTTGGTTGTCACTGTGGCTTCTACCATGTGTCTACTCACCACACTCTAAATGTGTTTCCTCTTTTCTTTTCTATCAGCCCCTCAAAATGCTCCCATGTGCCATCACCACGGCCTATTTTGATTCTTTCCTTTTGCTTCCTCATCGGACCCCACTCACATGCCACATAGCTCCTATTCATATAAGGATTTGGAGGGCCCCACAATCGATGTTTACAGTAAACATTTTTCTATGTGTCTTCTTTGTGCAAGCTTTCAGCAAAGGAATGAAATATCGACCACAGGTAGCGAAATATTGCCATGCATCTCTTCAGCACACACTACTTCAACATAGAGGATGAGGTGAACTACAAGCTACAGCTTCGGCCACATGTTCTAACTAGTTTATCTCAAAGCGAAACACTTGTTTGCATGAGGCTCTACCAAACCACTACCATCATTCCTAGGGGATGCACCTAAACGGGGGGTAGCCAAATGTTGTGTCTCGAATCTTGTATGTTACAATGACTAAGGGTGATCATTGTCTCGACATCATTACTTAGATATTGAGTCTTTTCAATTGCTACTCTCCAAGCGGTGGAGGGTTTGTGATAAATACAACTCTTTGCTTTGGTTCATAAGTCCCTAGTTCATTGATTTTCACAATTCTAGAGGTTCCAATATTTTAGGTTACAAGTTTGGTGATTACATGCTTTTCACCAATTTTTAGAATTACAGGATTGTTGGAGAGACCAGGCCTTTGTATTATTTAAATTATTGTAGGAATCATAAACTATGCCATTGTTCGGCCTCTCTGTTTCTTATTATATTGATAAACTTTATGTTGTGCCATTTTTTTGAATGGTTTTTTGTTGTACTTCTATAATTTGAATGCAAATTTGGTGGTTCAGATCATGTATTTTGACTCTTTTTTTTAAAAAATGAGTGGGATCATTATTTTATGTTATTAAATGAACTATTCATGCTACAATCTTAAATCTATGTTATTCTAGGATATGGTAAATTCTAAGCAGGCCCTTAGATCGTATCCAAAAGATATGTTTATTGTGCCTTTTATCTAAATTTTGAAATATCACCTTAGTTAGATTCTTTATTTTATATCTACTTATGTTTCCCATTCCAAAATTCTAGTTATAGAAGGAGCCAACTTCTTTAAAAATATAGAGGTCACTTAATTTAATGCAATAAGTCCCCCATAAATTGAGTTTCCCAAAAAGGGTTGTTACCTTGCCAACTTTTGGCATCAACAGTTTTTTCTTTTTCTTGTCACACCTGGTGGGACCAAGCTTAATGAATCAAATTTTTAGAAGGGTGTATGAGCCATCGGCCTGTTACTAGGTACTAAAAAAAAAAAATTCTAGTTTATTAGTACCACCATTAAGGACAATGCAACCTGCAACCCACTTAGTAAACATTTTTTTCCTCCCTTTCTGCTAGCCATGTTTCCTATTTCTAACAAAAATTATGTGGAATGGGATGCTATATAAGTCCTCTTGTTGCACCAATAGCACCTACCATTTGGGTCGCTATCCCAGTTTCTACCCTAAAAGCTATACCTAAATTCACCGAAGATGGCTCAAGAACACCACCTGAACATTTGTAAGATGTTGTTGATGTATGCTTAGTACATGGGGTTACAGCCCAAAATGTAGTGTTAAGGTTGCTTGTTGCCTCTTTTAGAGGCAAGGCATTGGATTGGTACCACACATTGCAAGAAAATACTATCAGAACTTGGGATAAGCTTTGTGAGCCTTTATATCAGATATTTTCAAATGAAGGAGACCGATCATCAATATATTATCAGTTGTCGGCTATAAAGCGGGCCCCACACGAAGCCATGGCTAACTTCAATGGTTGGTTCCATACAAGCTGGAAAATGATTCAAGTTGATATCTACCCACCACCCAATCTATTAATCAAAATATAATTGAAAAAGATTTCTATAAAAATAGCGAAAATAAATTAAAACAAACATATAGTGACAGTTTTATTTATTACAAGCTGAACCTTAATTCTAACATAAATTAGAGTTGCTCAGCTTGATAGCATCCAATAATCCATGCATGTTACAACTAGTACGCAGATGTCAGACTTTTGTTTACATGATTTTGCCACGAAGTATACATGAAACAGGATTTGACTAGTTCGTCGACCGTGTAGACCAGAGCATCCAGTCTTTTGTCTTCTATCTTGACACGAATGACCCTGAAACTCACACATACAGCCCTTTGCTAAGGGCTTAGAATATTTCATTATCATCCAATTAGCAATAGCATAGATCCTTCCGCTCCTCCATGCAACCAAGATCCTACCTGCTCTATTGATTAACTAAGATCCAGGAACTTTGCTTATTATGGGACTCAGATGCAAAGATCCAATTCTGACTAACTAGGATCCTACTATAACCAAAGATAAAAAGAATTTGCTTTACCATGCTAATGCAATTCAGATCCTACGGACTTTATGTAGCTAAGATCCTGGGGACTTTATGCAATTCAGATCTTATGAAATCTAACTAACTAGGATCCTACTATAACCAAAGATAAAAAGATTTTACTTTACCATGCTAATGCAATTAAGATCTTACGGACTTTATGCAGCTAAGCTCCTGGGGACAATTCAGATCTTATGAAATCTAACTAACTAAGATCCTCTAGACAATCAAGAGTATTTTAGAAGCACTAGTCTGTGAAGGGTTAGGCACTTCATTGCTTCATTTCTTCATTGCTTCTTAAAGCACATCTGCAAGAAGAAGACATTTGGGAAAATACATTTTGTATGAATTTTTCAAGAACTTGTTGATTCACTGTTACCAAGTGATTGAACGTGAAATCATAGACTGCGGCGTTGAAGTCGGGTCTTTTGGTAATCTGAGGTAAGATGGAATCTTCTTTATAACCAGCCTTTCTAAGACAAACCAACAACTGGGATCTTAGCCTGTCAAAGTTCTCTTCTATTCGCATCTGTGAATCGGGAATTGTGGATGGATCATAGAGAAAAGTACAAGGAGAAATAGCACTCATGCGGTCCTCTGAGGCTATCTTAGGGTATTTCCCTGAAGTACACCTACAGGAATGACAGAACTGGGTGAAGAGATGCTGAATGAGCTGCTCAAGTGTTTTCTGATTATGGGTTGACCACTGGTGGAACTTGTCTTGAGGGGATACCTGTCTCAGATCAGGTTTAAGGGCAATCTGTGGTGCCAGAAAATCTTCTTTGCCAGCCTCTCTAAGACAGACCATTAACTGATCTTTCAACCGTATAAAGTTTTCCTCTATTACTTTCTGCGTTTGACAATAATCATTTACTTGGTCCGGGAAAACAGTGCAAGGACTAATATCACCCATATGCTCTTTAGCCCTGACCCTATCATTTTCACCCATGGCTATCACACCACAACAGGTAAGACAGATGAACACTAACTAAAAACCTTTGGTTGATCAGTATACAGAGTATGCTATAATAAACACACAAAATAAAAGAAACTTTCTATTAACAGTATTGAAAAGCAGAGACGGCCCAAACTAAGGTGATTGCCAGACTCCCTAAGGCAAGAATGGACATTGACAAGTAATGACTTCTCCTTTGCCCGACTCCACTTAGCCCACTAGTAGAGATACAGTCCGGGTGCTTTCCCCCAAGCCCTCTCCATACTCTTTTATAGAGTTTTTACACCCCTCTTCAATGGACTTTCTCCTCTATTTCCCTATGGTTAAAGGACGCGTCACCTAAAAGATGAGCTCATCGAGATTGTGTCATCATTACGCCATACGGTAGAGTATTAAAGATTGAGGGGCTACGACGCCGCGCAAAGGGGTAAATGAATGGCTATCTAGGCCTATCACATAAGTTGGTCGGCAGTCCTACTCACACATCACCTTCTAGCAAACATAAAAATAGTAAGGGAAGAGCACCGGTACTGGTCAAGGTCATAGCTAATTTCACGCACTCATATATCCTAAACGATGCGTCGGATTTTGATGAATTTTTTTTGGTCATCTTCAGATGTGATATAATATTTTTATGAGATTAGTACATAATAAAATTATTCATATTTATGTGTAGCAAATAAAAAATTCCCATATTTATAATACTTATTTAATTTATAATATAATTATAGAAAAAATACAAATAGAATCTGCAACAATGAAATTTTAGTTATGTATACATTTTATTATTTATAACGTAATATAACTTGATTCATTAGTTTTTATATAATTTTTTAGGATGCCTCGTCTAAGATTAAATTTTAAAAATGACGAACAATGAAGAGAAATCATAGAGAGTATGCTCAAAATTACATGAGACAATGACATGAACAAATTAATGATGCATAAAAAGAGGAAGCCAAAAATCATTGAAACCAAAATAATAGAGAAAGAAGCACGCTAAATGTAGGGAATATATGACGGTTGAAGAGATTGAAGTAGAAATGAGACAACATCCAAGTGATCTATGAGAATACATGTACAAACATCTCAAAAGGAGAAATATTTATCAAGAAGAAAATTATAAAGAGATGAGAATTTAGACCAATTTAATGAGATAGAAAGACAACAAATACAAACACATAATCATGGATTAGTTGAAAGAAATTTCCAATCTCATGGGAATATAGAGGGAAAATTTGAAGGAATGAATTCAATTACAATAAATCATGTGCTACAAACACTAGATAATAGAGTTCAAGATGCAATGAATGTCAAAACTGAACATCATGTAGAAAATAATAGTTCACAAGAGGAGTTAACCTCTCAATTGAGAAAATGAAGACGACTAAAAAACACACAAAATGAAAGAGATCTTAGTACATGTAATATTTAACAATAGAAATATGCATATGATTTGAAAGATTTGAAAATGATATTTTGACACATTGGACTAGATAAACTTACAACATCAAGCATGTGTTATATTTGTCAAGAAAGTTACCCTACAATGAAGGTTGTACGAGTTCCTAGAGGCCCAATTTGTAGTAGGTTCCTACAAGAGAAACATGAACATCAATTTGGGACAACTACCTCCTATTAATGACAAACCACCTTATGATAGTAACGTATGTGCAAAACTACTATGAGAATAATTTAATATAGTTGTTACTCTGGATAAGGTATTAGACAGAAAGGTGAAAGTGGGGACCAATAAAGGTTTCACCAACTACACAAAATAATTAGAGATGCACATCCAACTATAGATGGCTAGAAACTATTGATCACAAGAACAAATGTTTCATTGCATCCAAAAATTAAGGAAGAGTTTGATAATAATACCCATCTATTTGCAACTAAACATAATGTAAATAACCATAATAGGAAAAAAAATCATTAAGACGACCGATAGCCAATAGCATTACAAGTAAAGAAGGTAGTACTAATCCAACAAGAGGTTAGAATGATGAATTGAACAATGAATTATTAATTGTTAAGGATGCAAGGGTCATTTAACCTCTAATATATGGATATAAATAGATCCTTTTAATGGAGCATTAGGATATGTTAAAAATATCATATACAAACCTAGAAGTGCCCCACTAGATCCACCAACATATATTATGGTTGAATTTGATAATTACTCTAGAATTCCATTTGAAGAAGAATCTCCAAATTTAATTCCAATTTCACTAATACAAAGGGGGTGCACACATCAATTGCCTTTATGACTAGCTTGGGCACTAACAATCCACAAATCACAAAGATTGACTCTTTCCAAAACAACAATTGATATAGGACCGAGAGAAAGAGTGGTCTTAACATTTATTGCTATATCATGTGTTAAGTCTTCGGATGAACTCAAAATCTCACCATCATTTTAATATGATCATTATGAAAAGATTAAAACAGGGAAGCAATTCACCAAAAAGAAAGTTGAGGAAGAAAGATTCAAATCTTTTGAAACACAATAATTTTATGTAATGTATACATTATTGGAGATAATTCTTCTATTAATATTTTTGGTTTAAGATATTGCTTACATATATTAAATACATGTCACATTGTGAATGCTACTAGCATAGATATCTTAAATAAATCTATCTAAAAGACATTGATAAATATCAATCTTGAGGTGTCTATCTATTCTCAAAAATAATTTTAATGTAGGTGCCTCAAGACTTATATCTCTCGATGTCTTTTAGATAGATGCATTTAAAATATCTATGCTAGTATGATATTATTATAGTATTTTTATTATAATAAAATAATTATATATTATTATATATTAATTATTGAATTATATATTTATTATTATTTTTTGGTCGGTAACAAAGTTGATTTTATTAATAAAAAAATAGATTACAAGGCTATACTCATTACAACATCAGTTAAGAACCCTTCCAAGCTCCAATCATTCCTAAAATACCACTGATACTATCCCTTAAATTTACAATAAATAATTTGAAGATTATTCATGGAGCTTCCCAACATTAGACACAAGCTTTAAGCCAACAACCCCTATAGCACCTATTAATAGGTCAAGCCTTTGAAACATTATATGGTCTTCTTTTAGTCTGTGATCAGAGGACCATTTCAAAGGCTTTCTTCTCTTCCTTCTTAACTTTCTTCCCGTTGACTGTTTGTCAACCATCCTCTACTCTAGAAACCTCCTTCTACCAATCCAAAGAATTAACACACCGACTATTATAGGCATCAATCCCCTTATAGACTGCTTGTTGGCTATGATCTTCCACCTTTTATTTCTCTTGTGACCTTACCACACCCTTCTTCTCTCGACAATCTGGTGTAACGGTCCCATTTTTGGAGCTCAACTCTTTTTCACTTCCATTCACAACAACAACTTCAATGATCCCTACCAGGATCCCTTCCTGTGATGAGACCACAACTGGTTGTTGTTGATCCTCCTCTCTAACTAGATCCAACGATAACTTCCCATCTTGATTCAAAGACTCAAGAATTCGTCCTTCCTCGTCACTGCCTTTCAACTGTGAACACTCATGTTTCTCCACTGTGTAGTGATGAGGAGCCACATCCTTCCACCAAGAGGAAAATTTATTTGATCTCTTTTTAATACATTGGGTGGCCACATGCCTAGTCCTATGGTAGACTCTGCATCTAAAGGGTACCCCTTCATAATCCAGGGGTTGCACTCAACATCCCTTTGAAGTTTTTTTTTCTAGATTTCCTCTGGAGGCACCTTAGTTACATCCATCTCTACCAAAATTCAGGCATAAGTCAAGTGAAACAGATTTGAAGAGCCCTCATTCATCATTAAAAAGGTTCCTAGGGAGTTCCCTACAACTTCCAAGTGTGAATCAAACCAAAGATACAGAGGGAAGTTAGGAAGCCTTACCCAAAGGGGAGCCCTCTCAAACTTTTCAGTAGCTGGGTGAAAAGCTAGGTGCCATGGTTTTAACATTAAGGCATACTTATCTTCCCAATCCCAATGGTATTCACATAAAATCCTATTTCTATCTTGCTCATTTTCCAAAACAACAATAAAAAAACCTTTTTCCATGGGATAGATTTGAACATATCCCTCCAGAAGAGGCATCCAGTTGTTGGAAATCCACTGATGTAGATCATTTAGGCTGGGCCAAAAACTCCTAAATCTCCCAATCAACCCTAATCCAAAGAAGACTTCTTCATTGAAATATGCTTCTTTATCCAACTCCTCATCTAGTTCCATAGTGATGGATTTAGGTGAGGAATGAACCATTTCTCCTCCTCTGCCTATTGTTGTTTTGGAAGATTGTTTTGATGCCTGAGAGGGCCTTATTTGTTTTCCCTCATTTCCTTGAGTCTGCGAGTCTTTTGTTGAACTAGCACCACCAGCCAAATGGGGATCTTCCTCCCCATTCCTCTAGTCATTACCCAACCCCCAAATGTTGCCCTGTAGCCTACTTACCTCACCGTTCTTGTTTAAGGAGATCCCAGTATCAACCAGTCCATTGCCTTGGAAAAAGGGCTTTTCATTACTTCCTCCATTGATCCTCAAGCCACTCAATCTACCCTGATTCAACTTCCCCAAAGGACAGAGCCACAAAAACCCTACCTTCGGCCAGCACTCCTAGTCGACCGTTGGCATCCATCTCAATTATATATTTATTATTATTGTATATATTTATAATGTAATTAAATTTGCATTATTATTTTATAATTATTATGACATTAAATTATATTTTATTATATTATATTGTATTATATTATAATATATTATATTATATTGTTTTAAATTATATATTTATTATTATGTAAATAAATTTATATTATTATTTTATAATTAATATTATATTTAAAAATTATAAAAAATATATTAGTTTTAGAATATTATAATTATTAAATTATTCTATTGTTATTATATTATTATATTTTTATTATAATATAATATATTATTATATTAGGGTAAGAGCAAAAGGATGTGACACAAAAAAGATGTCACATTCATCTTTTTTCAAAATTGTGCAGTGCCAAATTTGGAACTTGTGAAATGGCTTGGATGACCAAGCCTAAGGCTTGGTCATACCAAACCCATTTGGTGCTTGTCATTTATGAAAAAGTAAGAATTAAAGAAAACTTGAGTCTTATTTCCTCTTTCTGCATATCATCATTTGGTGTCTACATTTTTTGTCCTTTCCAACCCACGCTTGCCAAAAAGAAAGTATTTTTTTTACTTGAAGCTTCTAAATCTTCATGAAGATGTTGTAGAGGGGAAAGAGGTATGCATTTCTTATTTTTATGTTTTGAATTTGAATTAAATTGTAGATTGAATTAGGTTTTTTAATTATAATTTCTTTTAATTTTCAAGAAATGAATCTCCACCTCTAAATATTGAAAATTCTCAATCATCTCCTCATGAAGACCCTCATGAACAAGAACAACATCAAACTCCTCCCTCAATTCATAGGAAACCCTGTAGGAACACAAGAAAACATTCTAGGGAAAATACAAAACAATAAAAAAGAACTTGAAGAGTTGATTACAAGGTTAAATGATATTGTTGCAAAAAACCCTCATAAGAGAGGCCTTGTTGAATCTCTATTATCTATTGTGTCTCATGTAGGATCAATGAGTGCACAATTTAGTTTTTGGTCCAATAAGAGGGAGGAACAAAAGTAATTTTATGCAAATAAAATTTTGTATGTGCAAGTGAAGAAAGAGAAAATTACCAAATCTAACTTGTGTGTGCTTTCATGGACCCAAGAACCAATCAACCTTTATCAATTGCATCGAGGAGGTTCCCCATCCATTGGTGCCACCATGAAGGAATACAAAATAATTTTTGGGATAGGTGGTGGATGGTTTTTGACCAACCTTCATGCAATAACTATGAGGTCCCATAGTAGTTTTTGAGGAAACTCTATTGTGAGTTTCTCCTCAATAAGATTCCAAATTATTTTGAATATCTAGATTTTTAAGGTAGAGGTGGGGGCTCCACACATGACAGAGTGGGGGCATGACATAATCCACAACTGGCACCAAGACCCTTGTCCAGACCAGTGCTATAGCATGTGATTGTGAAGGACAATGTTGAGGTGGAAACCTTGGGCTCGATTAGCTCGCTCACTCAGAGACTTGTATAGTATGTAGGGCCTCTAGTAGAGCCTGATGTGGGCAATTTTTCTAGGCCTTGGGTTCCAGTCCACTTTTGTGACTCTTGTTGTGTTGTTTGTACATATGATTGTGAGAGTACTCAGGATGCAACTACACACAATTCATCAATTGCACAACAATTGGCTAGGACAGATGCCATGTTGAATGAAACATTAGACATTGATACTCAGGTAAATTTTAGCAAGTTCATTTAATTTTGTTTAAATTAAATTTTATTCTGAAATGTGAGAATAACTAAATTAGTAGACTTAATATGATGAAAATTTAGGGTTGAAGTGTTGATGATACTTGCACCATTCCCCTAAACCCTTATTTGTTTACTTCGTCAAGCCTATAGTTTGTTAGATGTTGTGGATGTGTTGCTGATATGTGGTTGTCATTGATGTCAACACTATTAGTATTTGGTACGTATTAGAGGTTGTATATGTTGAGGATATTGAGAAAATTGTGAAAGGAAGTGTCCTAGGTTCCTAGTGGAACTGTACAAATTGTGAAGGTGTTTTGTTCTCTACATTGAAGATCAGTTGGTGTGGATCAAAGGGCTTATTGTTGAGTATATCTAGATCATCTACTAGAAGTTTCAAAGGTCCACATGAAGTTTTGAGTGTGTTGTGGTCTGACAGTGTTTATGTGGTCTCTGTCAGTGTTCCTGAATGAAGATTGTGTGATTTTGTTGATCTCAGTTGTTGTGGATGCTTCTCTGTTGTTTCTTGGTGTTATTGGATGCTTCTAGATTGTGCTCCATCTCTTTGGTATGCCCACATTGATTGATGTACTCATTGTCAAAGATTTTTCTTTGTATGCTTGGTTTTTTGTGTTCTTGGCTAACATGATGGTGGTAGCGTGTTGGGGATCTTCGAGGAGGAATTAATTGAAGTCTTTTTGTGTTGGATATATTAATTTGAGTCTCCACTATGTTGTGATCGACCTTGGTGGATACACATTAAAAATTTAATCAAAAATTTGGGCCGACATTGCAAATATATTTTATTTTTCTTGGATGACTAAGATGTGATGAAATCTCATGTAGCGGATATATGGGTATGTGCAAGATCATCATGGAAAAAACAGGCCCTTAAGTGGCAAAAAATTCAGAAAAATCAGAGTTAGGCAACTTGACGTAAAAATTTGAATAAGTTATCTATATTATTTCAAAAATATGTAAGAATAGAATTTGTAGCAAATTGAATGTAGTTTCTAAACTACTAGGTTTGTTTAAAAGAAAAAAAATCTATTTGGTAAAAAATTGAAATTTCAATACAATGGTACTTAAATTTCAGGGAAAAAATAAGAAGTAGGTGTCTGTCTGACCACCCTAACCACAACAAAATGATAATATTTTTTTATAAGATTTTAGATATAAGTAGAGGACTCATGCCCTGATGTGATACATATTTTTTTGTAATTTTTTTCCAAGTAAATTATAATTAATTATAAAATTTTTATTACAACCTTTTAAAAAATATAAAAACTCGCATGTTTGACCACCTTAACTTGGTCAAAACTTCATGAAATTCAATTTTTATTTTTTTAATCCTATAGTATGTGAAGCATAGAATGTGACGCATGTTTTAAATTCAAAAAATGTGATATTGTTTGAAACCTATAGATGTTTTTCAATCATCCAATCAATCAAGACTTTTGTTGTAATTTGAATAGAAAATGAATAATAATTACTTATTAAATTCAAAGTAAAGCATAATTTATATTGGTGGAAAGTTGAGAATCTCCTTTAAAAACCCTTTTCATTTCATCAATTTTAGGTAAAAAAATAGTTGTCAGCCACATACCCATCATATTGCCACTTTTTGGCCCACCATGATCCTACACATACCCATATAAGTTTGATTGTTTCATTGGTGTAGCGAGTCGAGAAGGTGCTCGCATGTGTGTATGTTTGAATATCATTTGGTTGTAGAGCAGAGTGTGAAGAAGATTGTGTGAAGTGTGAAGAAGTGTTGAGCTTAATTGGAACTATAATCAGGCTTGTGCAAAAGCTATTTTCTTAGTTCATACCCTTTGGATTTTTAATCCTATTCTGTTGGGAAATGAGCCCCTTTTGTATTTGAGCAATGAGCTCTAGGTAGTGTGCCTGAATGCATGTGCATTCCACTTATTATTTTTCATTATACTTTTAGTAGAGTATAATCTTGTGGACTAACATCCACCATAGTTTTTCCCCTAACAGGGTTTCCACATAAAAAAATCTTGGTGTTCTTTGTCTCTCTGATGTGTTAATTGCTTGTGGTTAATTGCTTATTCCTTAGATTTGAGATTTAAGTTAAGATAAGTAAAAAAAGTTCAAATTTTTGTGACAACTGATTCACCCCCCACCTCTCAGTTGTTTGTCCTTGTTTTTCCAACATAGGTATGTAACCAGTATTAAAGAAATAAGTATTACATGTGAATAGTTAAATCTTATATGAATGGTCATCTCATAACTCACTTTGGATGTCAAAAAAAATTCTAGTGGACCTCTAACATCGACACCTAACACTTTTCATCATCGATGAACTTTTGCTCAGGTAATCTTTATTCATTAATGATGTTGTAAAACAATATTAGGTAGTTTTGGTAATTGAACAACATTTTTTGTTTAATTTTTAGATGCTAACATCAAATAGTCCTACCGATGTTCATGGAACAATGGACCATGGTGTTGCTACACCAGTAAAAAATTATGATCCTTTGATAGAGGTATGTGATAGATTAGTAAATTTAACAAATTATATTTTCTTTATTATTGGTCTATTATTGAAAATGTTAATGATACTCGTATGTATTTTAATTGCTATCTTGATGCTTACTATAAGGGCTTGTTAGTCCAAATCGTGAATGTGCCCCTATTGTGGATGAGCATGTTGATTATTTATTTTTGTTAAGTGATTATTCTATTATATGTCATTCCACAATTTAATTTCTATAAATTAATGTCTATACTTTTTATTGTATTAGTTGGACCTCCAAAGGAGTGAATAGATGAGAATGAGTGAATGCATTTGAAGTACACCAACATCACACACATCTCCATCGAGCTAACAATCAAAGGTAGCTCACAATCTATTTCCTTCCCCTAGTGGGAAATGACTTTGTATTAGGTTCCTTTGTTGTATGCCTATGTGGCATTTTTGAACATATGTTTTGTACTATGGATATGTGAAATTTTATGTACCCAAGGACTTTTTGCAAGCTTGTATGAATTTATTGGATATATTGTATACTTTTATTGTCACATAACATTGTATGGACTTATGAATTTTTGGTTAATGTAAATCTTATTTTACCATTGTTATCCATATTTGCACTACAAATGACTAATTGAATAAATAAATAATTATAAGTTAAAGTTCATTGTTAGCAACCATAAAATTGTTACAAATTGTTGAAAGTTTGTGTTGTCATTGATGTAAATAGATCTTTGTTCTATTATTGATTTTTCAACCTATGAAGATGCTTTGATTGGTTGCATTATGTTTCCATTAGTAGTCTCACTAATGTCAAACTCTAGTGTTGCTTTGATAAGCATATGTTTGTGGATGTTCAACCTCTTGTGTGGTTGAGATACTAACAAAGTGTTGCAGATGTTGAGATGGTGTTTGTGGTGCTTGGTCTCTAAGTTCTTTTCAAAAAAATTGAATAAAAGAGGAAACAATGTGGTAAAGAGTGTCTAGTGTGGCAAAGTAGTGTTTAGTGTGTTTAGTGTTTTGCTCTGCATTTCTTCATGGTTCAAGATCTGCTTATGTGGTTCAGATATGTTAATCAAAGGTGTTCAGAGGTATTATATCTAGAGTTTTAGGTTATGGATCGTTTAGTAGAAGACGTTGTGTTCACTAGTGTGTGAATTATGATGCAATGTTGTCTGGAGAGATGGTTTTGCTCGACATTTCTCTGTGTTTTGGTTTCTAGTTTTACG